>JAURVB010004470.1:0-11346 GCA_033002965.1 Piper betle
TTTTATTGATTTGACCCGAGTTGATACCGAGTCAATTTTTTATTTACTTGACTTGAGTCGATACCAAATCAATTTTTTATTTACTTGACTCGAGTCAATACCGAGTCTAGTTTTTTTTGACTCGAGTCAAGCCCGACCACGACCACAAACGGTGGTGGGGGGTGGTGGTGGCATGGGGCGGCAGGGGCCACAGCAGAGGGGGCGTCTTGGGGCAGAGGCCGAGGGGGCGGCAGGGGGCCGCGGCCGAGGGGGCTTTGGGGGCAGCGGCTGAGGGGGCAGCAGGGGGGCCGTGGTTGAGGGGGTGTCTGGGGCAGCGGTCGAGGGGGCGGCGGGGGGCCGCGGCCGAGTGGGCGTCTGGGGGCAGCGGCAAAGGGGGCGGTGGGGGGCCACGGCTGAGGGGGCATCTGCGGGTAGCAGCCAAGGGGGTGGCGGGAGGCGGCGGCGGGGGCCGTGGCCGAGGGGGCATCTGGGGGCAACAGCCAAGTGGGCGGCGGGGGGCCGCGGTCGAGGGGGGATCTGGGTGCAGCGGCCAAGGGGGCGGTGTGGGGCCGCAGCCTAGGGGCCCGCCAGGCGGGCCGCGCCAGGGGGTATGGGGGGTATTGTGGGCCATGGGATCAGATCCAACGGCCCACAAAAGGCAGCGCATCAGGGGCAGTGCATACCGGCTACCCCTATATATATATATATATATATATATATATATATATATATATATATATATACACACACACATTAGAAGATTATTTTAAGTTCTAGCATTCTTCCCCATGATCAAGCCCATTATGTGCCTTCTAGCCTCCTTTGGGCTTGTTTTTTGTGGGGGGGTTATTTACGAATGCGTTTGAGATCTTTTATTTACGTCTCTCTGGCTTTATTATATAGCATATGTGCAGAAAAAATGTACCAATAATTAGTGTGCTAGTATGTTAAACCTGGTCGATGCGGTTCTATTTAAAATGACTATGAATTTTTGAAAGGCATAGGAATATATGCATACACACAAGATACGACTTATCTAATGTAAAGATGTGGGACCATTTTAACGCTCATAGAAGTCAGCAGAGTTGAGAATTGTTGGATTTTTGGAACGTACTTTTGGTTCTTTAACATCTCCATCTATGAGTTTGATTTCTTAGATATTGATATTTGGGCATGCTTTTCTATATCTTCCTGTACCTAAAGATGAATTAGTTTGTTCTTCGTTTACCCGTTGTGTCGGGAACACAAAATGCGACAGACAGATTTATGATAGTGGGCTTGGCTTCCATGATAATAGCCTCTGACAATGAAGGATGTTCTCTAACTTGCGTTAAATATATTAAGCAGGTCAAAAAACAGGCAAACATGTGATGAAGTAGAATTACCCACTTCAACTCCGATATATCTTCCCTTTTGACTATATATATATATATATATATATAGGCATGCTACTGTGCACTGCATGAAAATGCAGCGCATCAGCAGCATGCAATCTGGGCTGCCCATCTAGATTCGGCGGCCCAGCATCGTCGACGCCACCCCCCTTCCGGCCGGGCACCCCGCCGCCAGCCGCCCTCCACCCACGGGCACCCTGCACCCCGCCCGCCATCGCTCGCGGGCACCCCAGCACCCCGACCGCCACCGCCCGCGGCCCACCAGCCGCCCACATCCAGATCGGCACCCCACCTGCCACTGCCCGTGGCCCGCCGCCGCCACCCACAACCCACTCGCCACTGCCCCCGCCCGCGGCCCACCTGCCCCCACCCACGGCCCACCCGCCCACTCGCCACTACCCCCTACCCGCGGCCCAGGCCACCGACCACCCACCCGCCTGCATTGCCCCCCACCCGTGGCCCGGGCCACCGCCCCCCGCCATTGCCCAGGACTCCACCACTGTTGGACAGCCACCCCGACACCGCCCGCGGCCCCCGACACCGCCCATGGCCACCACACCGCCGCCACTGCCACGGCCCGAGCCAGGCTGTGTTCCGACTTGACTAAATAAAAACTTGACTCGGTATTGACTCGAGTCAAGTTAATAAAAAATTAACTCGGTCTTAACTCGAGTAAAGTAAATAAATAATTAACTCTGTTTCGACTCGACTTAATAAAAATTGACCCGATAACGACTCGAGGCAAGTTAATAAAAAAATGACTCAGCCTCGCCTCGAGTAAAGTAAATAAATAATTGACCCCATTTCGACTCAACTTAATAAAAATTGACCTGATATCGACTCGAGACAAGTTAATAAAAAAATGACTCGGTTTCGACTCGAGTAAAGTAAATAAATAATTGACTCTGTTTCGACTTGACTTAATTAAAATTGACTTGATATCGACTCGAGACAACTTAATAAAAAAATGACTCGGTCTCGACTCTAGTAAAGTAAATAAATAATTGCCTTCGTTTCGACTCCACTTAATAAAAATTGACCCGATATTGACTCGAGCCAAGTTAATAATAAAATGACTCGCCCTCGACTCGAGTAATGTAAATAAATAATTGCCTCCGTTTCGACTCGACTTAATAAAAATTGACCCGATATTGACTCGAGGCAAGTTAATAAAAAAATGACTTAGCCTCGACTCGAGTAAAGTAAATAAATAATTGACACCATTTCGACTTGACTTAATAAAAATTGACCCGATATCGATTCGAGGCAAGTTAATAAAAAAATGACTCGGCCACAACCCGAGTAAAGTAAATAAATAATTGACTCTATTTCGACTCGACTAAATAAAAATTGACCCGATATCGACTCGAGGCAAGTTAATAAAAAATTAACTCGGCCTCGACTCGAGTAAAGTAAATAAATAATTGACTCCGTTTCGACTCCACTTAATTAAAATTGACCCGATATCGACTCGAGGCAAGTTAATAAAAAATGACTCGGCGTCAACTTGAGTAAAGTAAATAAATACTTGACTCCGTTTCGACTCGACTTAATAAAAATTGACCCGATATCGACTCGAAGCAAGTTAATAAAAAAAATGACTCGGCCTCGACTCGAGTAAAGTAAATAAATAATTGACTCTATTTCGACTCGACTTAATAAAAATTGACCTGATATTGACTCGAGGCAAGTTAATAAAAAAATGACCCAGCCTCACCTCGAGTAAAGTAAATAAATAATTGACCCCATTTCGACTCGACTTAATTAAAATTGACCCGATATCAACTCGAGACAAGTTAATAAAAAAATGACTCGGTCTCGACTCGAGTAAAGTAAATAAATAATTGACTCTGTTTCGACTTGATTTAATTAAAATTGACTTGATATTGACTCGAGACAACTTAATAAAAAAATGACTCGGTCTCGACTCTAGTAAAGTAAATAAATAATTGCCTTCGTTTCGACTCGACTTAATAAAAATTGACCCGATATTGACTCTAGGCAAGTTAATAATAAAATGACTCGGCCTCGACTCGAGTAAAGTAAATAAATAATTGCCTCCGTTTCGACTCGACGTAATAAAAATTGACCCGATATCGACTTGAGGCAAGTTAATAAAAAAATGACTCAGCCTCGACTCGAGGAAAGTAAAGAAATAATTGACTCCATTTCGACTCGACTTAATAAAAATTGACCCGATTTCCACTCGAGGAAAGTTAATAAAAAAATTACTCGGTCTCGACTCGAGTAAAGTAAATAAGTAATTGCCTCCTTTTCGACTCGACTTAATAAAAATTGACCTGATATCGACTCGAGGCAAGTTATTAAAAAAATGACTCGGACTCGACTCGAGTAAAGTAAATAAATAGTTGACTCCATTTCGACTCGACTTAATAAAAATTGACCCGATATCCACTCGAGGCAAGTTAATAAAAATATGACTTGGCTTCTACTCGAGTAAGTAAATAAATAATTGCCTCCATTTCGACTCGACTTAATTAAATTTGACCCTATATCGACTCGAGGCAAGTTAATAAAAAAATGACTCGGTCGCGACTCGAGTAAAGTAAATAAATAATTGACTCCATTTCGATTCGACTTAATAAAAATTGACCTGATATGGACTCGAGGCAAGTTAATAAAAAAATGACTCGGCGTCAACTCGAGTAAAGTAAATAAATAATTGACTCCGTTTCGACTCGACTTAATAAAAATTGACCCGATATCGACTCGAGGCAAGTTAATGAAAAAATGACTCGGCCTCGACTAGAGTAAAGTAAATAAATAATTGACTCTATTTCAACTCCACTTACTAAAAATTTACCCGATATCAACTCGAGGCAAGTTAATAAAAATTGACTCTGCCTCGACTCGAATAAAGTAAATAAATAATTAACTCCGTTTCGACTCGACTTAATAAAAATTGACCCGATATCGACTCGAGGCAAGTTAATGAAAAAATGACTCGGCCTCGACTCGAGTAAAGTAAATAAATGATTGACTCTATTTCAACTCGACTTACTAAAAATTTACCCGATATCGACTCGAGGCAAGTTAATAAAAAATTGACTCTGCCTCGACTCGAATAAAGTAAATAAATAATTGACTTCGTTTCGACTCCACTTAATTAAAATTGACCCGATATCGACTGGAGACAAGTTAATAAATAAATGACTCGGTCTCGACTCGAGTAAAGTAAATAAATAATTGAGTCTATTTCGACTCGACTTAATAAAAATTGACCCGATATCGACTCGAGGCAAGTTATTAAAAAATTGACTCGGCCTCGACTCGAGTAAAGTAAATAAATAATTGACTCCGTTTCGACTCGACTTAATTAAAATTGACCTGATATCGATTGGAGACAAGTTAATAAATAAATGACTCGGTCTCGACTCGAGTAAAGTAAATAAATAATTGACTCTGTTTCGATTCGACTTAATAAAAATTGACCCGATATCGACTCGAGGCAAGTTAATAAAAAAATGACTTGGCCTTCCTCGAGTAAAGTACATAAATAATTGACTCCGTTTAGACTTGACTTAATAAAAATTGTCCTGATATCGACTCGAGGAAAGTTAATAAAAAATGACTCGGCCTCGACTAGAGTAAAATAAATAAAGGATTGACTCCATTTCGACTCGACTTAATAAAAATTGACCCGATATCGACTCGAGGCAAGTTAATAAAAAATGACTCTGCGTCGACTCAAGTAAAGTAACTAAGTAATTGACTCCATTTCGACTCGACTTAATTAAAATTGACCCGATATTAACTCGAGACAAGTTAATAAAAAAATGACTCGGTCTCGATTGTAGTTAATATTCTTATAATATTTAAATAAATCAGAAACAAGACCCAGGAGATCCATCTTATATAACTTTCTTGTACATGATGAATACAAGTACAAACTTACAAGTTACAAAAGTGTGAAATTTGATTAAAGCAAATAACAATTCATGGTAACAAGTTACAAATTCGGAGCTATCATAGTCGTTCTGCATCACTGCTTTGACAATCGCCATCACTGCGCCGACGCCCCTGAATAGACTCCACGACTCCACTTTCAGATGGAACAATTTTTTGCCTATATATTTAAAAACAAAACATGGAAAATAATCACAAAAAATATATATAACAAACATCAAAAGAAGGGTTTATTAGGCAACATTACCGTGATACAATTGCAGGGCAAGTGCGTTTATCATGCCCAACTCCCCGTTGATTACAACCATGGCATAGCCTATCTTTTCCCAAATGGTCCACTGCAAGTTCTTTACCACTCTTCCATCTTTTACCACTTCCTTTTGTCTTTGATTGTGCAGGTGGATGGACTTGTATTCCATGATGTAGTTGTATTCCATGATGCCGATCATCTACCACATCTTCTACCAATTTTTCTATCTCCAACAATTTTTGCTTGGCGAGTTCAAACTTTTCAGATGACGAATATGCCTTTTTGGCCCATCGATTAAATATACAGTGCAATTCTCCCCAATTTGAGAATAACGTTTTGTGACAATCACCATGAAGTTCCACTCCCTCACCATCAAAAACAACTTCCTTTGCTATGTCAATTGTCCATCTCTTCATGATATACATTTCAGGAAAAATATCCCCCTCATTCAATCTAAGTACATATAGCAAATGTCTACATGGAAAACCTTCACTTTCTAAAAGCTGACAACTACATGTGCATCTCCTATTAGCTCCTTTGTAAGTAACATGTGCAACCAAGCCTTTATTATTTCTACAACATGTTACATCATACTGTTCAACATCCTCCCCATCTAATTTCTTATGAGATGAGCAACAAACCATACTGTATTGTAGTTCTTCTTGAAACTTATAAAACACTTTTCGAGTATAAACCTTTGCCATCGTACATTCCATATTGAATGGGGTGACCAATTTAGGGCTTTTATATGAATTTTCATATGCTTCTTTTGCCTCGTTCAATCTCTGTCTTTTGATAGCTCTCTCATATCTATGTATAAACTCAATGAGGCTATTTTTTTTGTTCACATACCTTGAGTAAAATGAGTTTTGAGATTCACTTCGTTGTGAACTTCTTATACCAGCTAAAAATATACCTTTACTATACACAGGCACCCAAGCATGACGAATTGCATATATGGATTTCAACCACTCATTTCCCTCCACGCAATTGTCTTTCATTAGTTCACTCCATTGTGATTCAAAGACTTCTTCGTTTTCCACACCATAAATTAAACTGTGGAATGACTCATAAAACTCCTTCCTGTGAGCAATTGCACCTAATTTTTCAGTCTCCTTCTTAAGGATATGCCAAATGCAAAGACGATGATATGTTGAAGGAAATATCAATTTAATTGCTTTATCCATTGCAGGATCTTGGTCAGTAACAATTGCCCCGGGATGCCTTCCATCCATGCATTTTAAAAATGTTTCAAAAAGCCACACAAATGATTATGTCCTCTCATTACACAAAAATGCACATCCAAATGTAATTGTTTGCCTAGTGATGGTTTACGCCGGTGAATGGGGCAAAAACAAGTGAATATTTATTTGTATTATATGTTGTATCAAAAATGATCACATCTAAGTAAAGCTGATAATTTTTCCTTGCAATTCCATCCGCCCAAAAACAATGCTTTAATCTACCCTCATCATCTACTTCATAGCAATAAAAAAAGGAGTCATTCATCTCTTTCATTTCCTCGAAATGTTCCATCAATAATTGGGCATCAATTTCCTTTATCTCTTTTTTATATTTTGTCTGCACATTTCTAATATCTTTCTCTGTACAACCAATATTTTCTGCCCCACCTGCTTCAATTTCTAGCACAGACATTAGTTGAGAAGTTTTTATGTTAGCCTCTCCGAATTGGTCAATCAAATTTCGGTGCACACTTGTAACATGCCTATGTGACCTGAGAAATTGAATTTTTGATGGTGTAAGGAGTGCATGACTATGTCCTTCTTCGAAATACATGACATTCCATGTGCCCTCTTTATTCTTAGTTACCCTGATGCGTGCTTGACAACCTTCTCTTATTATAGGATGAGTTCTCTTTTTTCCTTTGTCAGGTATTTCTCTTTTTCGCTCATCTTCTCTGAAATGACCTTCTTTAGAACACACGAAGACTTGCGACCATAACTCTTTTGTTCTCCTATGATAATTTGTACTATGTTTACGTATACCAAAACCGGCCATTTTTGAATAACTACTGTATAAATCGAGTGCATCGTCCAAACAATCAAATTGCATTCCAACCTTCGGTTTGAACTCATCTTCTACAATAGGATAAATTGTTGTAATATTTTTGCCTATTTCTTCTTCCTCGTATGCTTTATCTTGAAGCTTGTCCATTCTTAAAAAAATATAAAATTTATAAAAACTAAGAATATTTTCAATTAAAATAAACGCAGTAAACATGCTTTAGTTAAGTCAAAGTATTTTTAAAGGCTTAACTCTAACCTGATTCTCATATTCTGAAAGATGTAATTCTGGCGACCTCGACTCCCTGTGACCTGAAAAATATAAATTTAACGTCAAATATAAATATATGCCACGGAAGCCCGTTAAAAAAATTAAATTTAACGTTAAAAACTAGCACACTCACGCGCGACCGAGTCAATTTTTTTATGACTCGAGTCGGGACCACGGCGGCGGGTGATTGCAGGGCCACGACTGAGGTCGTCGCAGGTGCGGCAGGGGGGCCGCGGGCGGATGGGAGCGCAGGGCGGCGAGGGGCGGGGCAAGGGGCAGTGGGGGGCGCGGCAAGGGGCGGCAAGTGTGGGAAGGGCAGGGGAGGGAGGGGTGGCAGGGGCAGTAGGTGTGGGAAGGGGGTGGGGGGCGGGAGGCGGGGGCAGGGTGCGGCAGGTGTGGGGAGGCAGGGGAGGGAGGGGCGGCAGGGGCGGGAGGCGGGCAGGGCGTGGGGGCCGGGGGACGGCGAGGGGGAGGGGCAGGGGGCCTGGGCCGGTGGGGCGCAGAGGGCGGCAGACGGCGGCGGGGGCGGGGTGCGGCGAGGTGTGGGGAGGCAGGGGAGGGAGGGGTGGCAGAGGGTGGGATGCGGGGCGGGCGTGGGGCCGGGGGCGGCCATGGGGGCGGGATCCGGGCCGGCGGCGGCAGGGCGGGGTGCCTCGACGGCGGGGCGGGGGCAGGGGCGGCAGGTGTGGGGAGGGTAGGGGAGGGAAGGGAGGGGGGCAGGGGCGGGAGACGGCGGGGGACGGTGGGGCGGGGGTAGGGGGCGACGGGGCGGCATTGGGGCGCGGGTGGGGTGGCCGTGGGCCTCGATGCGGCCGGCGGGGTTCGCGGGAGGGAGGCGAACAGGGGCGGGGATGAGCGAGAGGGGTGGTCGGCGGGGACGGGTGGGCAGGGATGGGCGAGGGGGTGGTCGGCAGGGATGGGTGGTCGGGGATGGGCGAGGGGTGGTCGGCGGGACGGGTGCCGGCGGTGCTTTTAGAACGAAAGGGTGGAGGGGCGGGAAGCCGCCGAGCGGGAAATGGGCGACCGGGGGTGGGGGGCGGGGTGGGGTGGTGGGGTGATTTAATTGTCGGCCGCCGGATCTGGATTGGATGGCCCACAGATTGATATGCTGCTGATGCGGTGCGTTTTCACGCAGCGCACAGCAACTTTTATATATAAAGAGAGTCAAAAATTATAATTGATGAAAAATAAGAGATTTAACCAATTAAAAGATAATAAAAGTGAAAATAATAAATCAATATTTGAGAGTACACTATTTCTCATTCAATTCTTTTAAAATCATCTTATTTCTAAGTTATTTGATTATTACAATTTATCATATTATTCAATGAGGGTGTATTTATGTAATTGGAGTCTTACTAGCATAGACATAGGCTAAGCATTTCACGACCTGGTTTAAGCAGAAGAACACTAAATGTGAGAGGAAAAGCCACACATGGCAACCACTTGGATAACCTTCATCATCATAATTTCAAGGATTGCAATCATATTTTTAAAATACTAAATTAGACTGATTTTTTTTGGTGGCCAATTTGCTTTGTGACAGATTTGAATAGAGCGATACCAATCTGGAGTGGGCCGAGTTTCGCACCTTTTGTCAAGAGATCATTGTTGGTCATAATACCTGGGCGACAAATTCTCCCTGTTCATCAAATGTATGGTGTTGCTAACTTTTATGGGAGAGGAGTCTCGCTTGGAATTATGAACACCTTTCAGAAATTTATAGAATAAGGAAATTTAGCCTGGTAGCCAATATCTTTGCTCCGTAATACTTATTCCATGAATGAAGTTCAAAACCTACAAATCAAAGATTGTAAAAAGATTAACTAGGTTGAATAAATATCCAACTATGTTTCTCTTTCCAAGTTAATTTTCGACTAAGGTGAAGAACAATACGAGATTGAAAGGCCCTCGATGGATGTATATTTTATTATGAAAAGAATTAGTATTAGCTAGTATGGATATTATTATATTAGTTCCAGACTCCACAGGTTAGTTTCATTTAGATAAACAAATTTAAGGTCACATGATCTTGATGTAAATTTGATTAGAAATGCATTATGGGCATTTTGCAGAAAAGATTCACTCTATCGCTTAAACATAATGAAAGAAGGCTTATTTAAAACCTCTTTCGTATATTGATTTGAGAAAATGTGAGCAGTGCTTGCTGGCAAAGTTTCTCTGAAACCTTTTGAGAAGCTACTAGTGGTCGTACTTTATTGCAGCTAATTCACTCTCATATCTTTAGGTCTACTTTGCTTACGATTTCACTGCTTCCATTAATGATTTCACACTTTTCGTATTTTGTTCATAATTTTTCATTGACAAAAGTATTAGATTGGTTCAAATATTTACAATATATCTTTCAAGATCAATTGAACACTAAAAATTAAACCCTTGTTTACTGTCATTTACCGATGGGATCTCTCTGATTATCTCAAAAAATATCGTAAAGAAAAGGAATAACTATACAATTATTTATTCTTTATACGTTGCAATAAGACGATGTTGAAGAACAAAAGAATAGTTACCTTTTAAATATGATTGGATCTATGCTGGTGCAGGTTAATCTCCTAATTATATTTTTGGGTGATTTTCTTGACTGCAGTCAATTTTTCCACGTATGAGTTATAAACTAGTAAAAAATCTAGTCCTATTCATTTAAGATCTTAGGGTTCAACTACTTAACGTTCATGATTCTTCTAAGAAGTTTTAGAAGCGTGGTATCAATGAAGAAGTGTATCTTTATAAGATACCGCTTTTGGAATATGAGATTGAGAAGAAGACTCTTTGGCCGCATTTAAGCGATTACCGTTGCTACGTCAATGACGGGCTGCATAATGTAGACATTCGGAAAAGAAATATCAGAATTTCATTGATAGTTCAGGGACACTATGTATGATAGCTTTTATGTCATCATTTACAACTACATAGTGGTAGCTCTGTACTATTGGTGTTCTTGGAGGCCACATGGTTTATTTTTTGTTTGAACAAATCTTGATAAAATCACATATTTCATGTAAGAGGAGTAGGATTTGGTAGCGTCCCTAATTTGGTGGTGCACCACTTTGCATGTAGTGTGCAAATGGGAAATGTTGGCCCAATGCAGGTATCCAAACTAAATCAATATTTTTCCTTCTATAAGAAAAACTAGAAAGCGGATGCTAACATAATAAAGATCTTTTGGCTTGGATCCTTGTAAAGGGTGACGACTTTATCTTATCCTCAAGAAATTTTCACCAGATTTGTTCTAAACGGGTATGTGGCATGTGGTTGACTCTAAGATGATGTATTTACTAGTTGTCACAATCCTTTGAGGGTATGATAACCCTTGTAAGGGGTATGCATCTTTTTGAACGGATATTTTACCCTTCTAAAGGGGGCATGCACCCTTCTTAAAGAATGTGCACCCCTCCTTAAAATGGTTGCACAATATTTAAAGAAATAATCTCACATTTAATATTTAGTATGATAAGATCCAATATATGAGTAAAATGTGTT
>JAURVB010004471.1:0-30826 GCA_033002965.1 Piper betle
GGGGGTATTAGTGATTGATTAAATAAAAATTTCACCTTTATCATATTTAATTTAATGCTAGGTAATAAAATGTAAGATATAATAAATTTATTATCTTGAGAATTTAACATTGTTGTATAATGCATATTTTATTTTGTCGAGTCTTAATCATGATATAGTTAAGTCATTTCATTGCATGCATTTTTGCTCGTATAAAATTATACTTATTGTCTTGTTCAGATTAGGATCGTTCAGGCGTCTCGGTAGACATCGAGGTTCGTATAATGATTGCGAATTTGTAGTACTTAATTAAGGTTTTGGTCGATTTAGGTTGAGACTCAACTTACTCACACTAAGCATGGAAGAGTGGTTGATGAGTTAACATATCCCGACACGAAATATGAGAACATTTATAATTAAATTAAATTGATCTGCCCACATGACGAAAGGGGTATCAAATGACTCATTATGTATTTATGATACCAAGAGGGTAGGTCGGAGCAATGTTGGTAATCATGAAGAATTAGGCCCGTGACGTATATGCATATGTGTGGGAGAGTAACTTGAAGAGGAGGTCACCCCTAAAGGCAGGAGCACAACATGGGCTCAACAAATGAAATGATAAAAAATTGACACGAATACTACCTTATTTTCACTTTTAATATATGACTCAGTGATTTAAAAACTAATGTGGCGTTGTGTTCGTAGGTAGGTCTTCATGTTGATAGTTGAAAAGGGAATTAACTGTGTGTTGCGACTCTCTTCCGTTGAGGACCATTGCCATATTATATTTATAGACTTTCCTTATTTTAATTGAGTTAAGCATGACCAATTAAATCGTCCTTAAAAACTTGTGCCATTTTATTTGTTTTGGTCTATTTTGTTTATGGTTTAATTGTATAAATAAACTTTCATTTAATCTTATTGAATTAGTATGACTTTGCAAGTTTTATTTTCAATAAAATTTTTCCTATGTTGTATTTATTTTTAAAATTTCATTCTTATTGCATTTATCCCTTTTAGTAGCGACCGGCTTGTGTTTTTAGAGGGTTGTTATCATTTTTATATTAAATTTTATATTGGGTTCAGATTTTTAGATGTAGGTAGGATTCGGATATTGTCATATTCGATCCATATCTGACCCTCCCAAACCCATCCTTATGATTTTTTTTCTACAAAAAAATGGATTTTGTCAAACATCTCTTATATTTCATAAAAAATTTCCAGCCTTAGTTGCCCAAAACAACATTTAAGAGTGGAGATTGATTGGTCGAAAAATAGCTACGGCTGCTCTTGAAAAATGTGGACCGGTTTTAAATATATTTTTATGCCACCTGCTCCCGCCTAAAGATTGAAAATATTTAGTGCCTTTTAACCAACACAAACTAATGCGCATGATGACACCTTCCATAAGTCCCTTTGTGTAAGCTCTTCACTTTTCCCATTACAAGTTCCTTCCCTACCTGCCTCCTCCTACCACCACCGTGCCCTGATAGTCTTTCCTTCCCTCTATCTCTAATCATCACTTTGCACTCCTTTCCTCGATCTTCATCACTCATCAAAATCATCTCAATCATTCGTGCTCTTAGTCATGGCTACCAAGCTCCAATCGTCCATCCTATCTATCAAGTTTTTACTATTGTTCCTCCTTTTGCCTACACCATTTTTGTTTCAACCCCAAAACCATAGGAGAAAAATCCCGCCAAGAGATGGTTTAATGTACCAAAATTTGGGATTCCACCAGGATTTAGCTGCGGGCACGGTGGAGGATACATGGCCCTGGTGGTGGGTATGGTCGTAGTGGCACATTTCGGACGCCCGTGGTTTGCAGAGACAAGGCTTTGCTACAAGTAGAGTCTTGTCTGTCCGGGAGCCTTGCTACAAGTGGAGTCTTGTCTGTTGGGTTGTCCCTCCTCCGTAAATACATGAACTTACAACCCTATTTTGGGCAAAAACCAAGATTTTCCAGATTTGGTTAGTTGAAAGGGATAAAAGCAACGTACGACGCTTTTCTTCTTTGGGTTTTTTCTGGTTTTTGGGTTTTGGAGAAAAACTGCTGCAAAGGGAGAAAGAAAATTGTGTGGATTGAAGAAAGGTGAATGCTTTGTTGAGATTGGCTTGCAATCGTCAATGGTAACTTCGCCAAGTTCTTAATCTGTAATATTCTTCCTTTATTGTCTTCTACGACTTTATACCAATTTTGTAGAAAGTACAGTAAATTGGTATTGGGGAGTTTGTTCTCCTGTGGATCTATTCTGTATCAAAATTGTGATATAGTGAATTTGATCTGGCCGTTTGCCCCGTGGTTTTTTCCCCAAATTTGGGGTTTTCCACGTAAAATTATCTTGTCGTCTCTCTCTATTTGCTTGGTACTTTTCATCCTTATGTGTTGAAATAGGGGATTTGTATTTGGTTTGTTTGGTTAATCCCAACAAGTGGTATCAGAGCCAACAGGTTTGCAAGTTTTGGTTGTTGATATTTGATGCCCACCAGGTGTTCGACGAAATTTCTAAGAGCCTAGTTGGTGTGTCTGTGATTTATATTTCAACAAGATGGCTGATGAGAAGTATGTTAAGATGATATCTCTTAAGGGGCCTAGTAACTGGCATTATTGGAAAGGAAAGATGATTGATCATCTATATTCCAAGGATTTATATGAACCTATCACTGGTCAGAAACTGGCAGAGGTGACTGAAAAAGACTGGAATAAGTTGGATAGGAAGGCTATGGCCTGTTTGAGACAATGGGTAGATGAAGTTGTGTATCATCATGTTTCTGAATTGACGTCCTCAAAAGCAATATGGGATAAACTCCAAGAAGTTTATGAGAGGAATACTGCTGGCAATAAGACCCTTTTGATAAGGAAATTGGTGAATTTGAGGTATAAGGATGGAACTGACATAAGTGAGCATCTCAATGAGATGAAGAGTATTATTACTCAACTTGCCAGGATGAAGATGACTCTAGATGAGGAATGGCAAGCTATCCTGCTCCTCAACACTTTGCCAGAGAGTTGGGAAACATTGGTGATATCTTTGAGCAATGCTGCTCCGGATGGAAAACTCACAATGGACATGGTAACAAGCAGTTTACTGAATGAGGAGGTGAGAAGAAAATCTCTACCAACTTCAGGGTCTCATGCATTAGTGTCAGAAGAGGCAAGAGGTAGATCGAGAAATAGAGACACAGACAGAAGGGACAAGAGTCGAGGAAGGTCTAAATCCAGGAAGCACTTGAAGTGTTATTATTGTGACAAGACAGGTCATATGAAGAAGGATTGTTGGAAGCTCAAGAAAGACTTGAAAAATAAGGACAACAAGGATCAAGGAGAAACGAACACTAATGTTGTGCATGATGACATGGTGATTCTTTCTGATTGTGGGAATGATTGTTTGACGGCCGATTGTGATGCTAGTTGGGTAGTTGACTCGGGAGCATCATTTCATGCAACTCCAAGCAGAAATTTCTTTGCTACCTATGAATCTTCAGATTTGGGAATAGTGAAGATGGGAAATAGTGATACTTCCAAAATTGTGGGACTTGGAGATGTGCATATAGTAACAAACACGGGTTACAGATTGGTGCTTAAAAATGTCAGACATATTCCAGATTTAAGGATGAGTTTGTTGTCAACCGGAGTGCTTGATGATGAAGGATTTGGTTCACAATTTGCACAAGGTGTGTGGAAACTTGTGAAAGGTTCTCTTGTTGTTGCTAAAGGGAAGAAGTGTTGCAGTTTGTACAAAACTGAGACGAGTCTGGTTCGAGGGGAGGTTAATATCTCCTCATTTGATTCCACTGCTGATTTGTGGCACCATCGATTGGGACACATGAGTGAGAAGGGACTAGAGACTTTGAAGAAGTTAAATCTCCTTCCCAAGGTCAAGGACATCACAATTAGTCCTTGTGACCATTGTTTGGTCGGGAAACAACGTAGGACATCCTTTGCAAGCACAAGTACAAGGAAGTCAGAAGTTCTTGAGTTGGTACACTCTGATGTGTGTGGGCCTATGGAGGTAAAATCTCTTGGCGGTTCTATTTATTTTGTCACTTTTATTGATGATACTTCTAGGAAGGTGTGGGCTTATGGCATGAAAAATAAAAGTGATGTTTTTGGCATCTTTAAGAATTTTCATGTATTGGTTGAAAGAGAAACCGGTAAGCTCTTGAAATGTCTTAGAAGTGATAATGGTGGTGAATATTGTTCTGTTGAGTTTGATGAATATTGTAGCAAGCATGGGATTAGGCATGAGAAGACGGTTCCTTATACTCCTCAACATAATGGAGTGGCTGAAAGAATGAACAGGACCATCTCTGAGAGGGTTAGGAGTATGTTGTCTTCAGCTAAGTTGCCTAAAAGCTTCTGGGGTGAAGCCATGAGCACAACTTGTTATTTAATCAACAGATCTCCCACACATGCTCTGGACAGTGACATACCAGAAAGGGTTTGGAGTGACAAAAAGGTCAGTTATTCTCATTTGAGAGTCTTTGGTTGTAAAGCCTTTGCACATGTGCCCAAGGAGCAAAGGGCTAAGCTTGACTCTAGAGCCGTGGAATGTATCTTTCTGGGATATGGTGATGATAAGTTTGGATACAAACTTTGGGATCCTAAGAATAGAAAACTGATTCGAAGCAGAGATGTAGTTTTCAGGGAGGATCAAACAGTTGAGGACTTTGGCAAGGAAGAAGTTCCTCAAACTAAATCTCAGGAAAGCTTGGAAAAGATAAAAGATCCTTCAACCTCAGCTAGAAGTGAAAAGGCGGCTCAGGATGACACAATTATTTCCCCACCGAGTGATGATGAGGGTGAGGATGTGGTGTCTGATGATATTTCTAATGAGTTTGTTAATGATGTTGGACAGGAACATGGAGATTCTGATCAAGGGCAGCCAACTAATGTGAGGAGATCAGCTCGTGAACCAGTTCCATCAACAAGATATCCATCATCAGAATATGTGACAATTACTGAATGTGGAGAACCAGAAAATTTCAGTGAGGTCAAAGCTCATGTAGAAAAGGAGAAGTGGTTGAAGGCAATGCAAGATGAGATGAAATCTTTGCATGATAATCACACCTATGAGTTGGTGGATCTTCCTAAGGGGAAGAGAATATTAAGGAATAAATGGGTCTACAGGATCAAATATGAAGAAAATAACACACAACCAAGGTACAAGGCAAGGTTGGTGGTGAAGGGCTTCGGACAGAAGAAAGGTATTGATTTCGATGAAATTTTTTCTCCTGTTGTTAAAATGTCTTCTATTAGAATTGTTCTGGCTTTGGCTGCAAGTTTGGATTTGGAAGTTGAACAGTTAGATGTGAAGACGGCCTTTCTTCATGGTGATCTTGAGGAGACCATATACATGGAGCAACCAGAGGGTTTTAAAGTCAGAGGAAAGGAACAGATGGTGTGCAGACTGAAAAAGAGTTTGTATGGTTTGAAGCAAGCTCCTAGACAGTGGTATAAAAAGTTTGATTCTTTTATGGAAAAGAATGGGTACAAGAAATCTGTTTCTGATCACTGTGTGTTCATCAAGAGGTTTGATGATGGTGACTTTGTTATTCTGTTGCTTTATGTGGATGACATGTTGATTGTAGGACATGATGGAGCCAAGATTGCAAGTTTAAAGAAGAACTTGAACAAATCCTTTGCAATGAAGGATTTGGGACCGGCAAAGCAAATCTTGGGAATGTCCATTCGGCGTGACAGGGGAGCTAGAAAGCTTTGGGTGTCACAGCAAAAGTACATAGAAAAGGTACTTGAAAAATTCAACATGAAAGATGCAAAGCCGGTTGGAGTTCCACTTGGGGGTCACTTCAAGTTGAAGAAAAGTGACTTAAGTGAAACAGAAATGAAGGAAATGAGAAAGGTTCCTTATGCTTCTGCAGTTGGTAGTTTGATGTATGCTATGGTTTGTACAAGGCTTGATATAGCATATGCAGTTGGAATGGTTAGCAGACATTTAGCAAATCCGAGCAAAGAACATTGGCAAGCAGTTAAATGGATAATGAGGTACTTGAGAGGTACGTCCAAAATGTATTTGTGTTTTGGAAGTGATAAACCTTTATTGGTTGGCTACACCGATGCAGACATGGCAGGTGACTTGGAAACAAGAAGGTCAACATCTGGGTTTATTGTTAATTTTGCTAATGGGGCTGTGTCTTGGCAGTCTAGGTTGCAAAAGTGTGTTGCATTATCTACAATTGAAGCAGAATTTATTGCTGCTACATAGGCTCGCAAGGAGATGCTATGGACTAAGAGATTTTTGAATGAAATTGGCATTGAACAGGAGAGATACATTGTACACTGTGATAGCTAGAGTGCAATTCACCTGAGTAAGAATTCAAGTTTTCATTCAAGGAGCAAGCACATTGATGTGAGATATCACTGGATAAGAAATGTGTTGGAAAGTAAATCTCTTGAGCTAACAAAAATTCATACTGAAAGAAATGTTTCAGACATGATGACTAAAGTTGTGTCAAAGGAGAAACATGTTTACTGCAGGAATGGAGCAGGCATGGATGGAGCTTCCCATGCTGGCTAGAGGTATTTCATGGAGTCGGGAAGGGGAGGTTTGTTGGGTTGTCCCTCCTCCGTAAATACATGAACTTACAACCCTATTTTGGGCAAAAACCAAGATTTTCCAGATTTGGTTAGTTGAAAGGGATAAAAGCAACGTACGACGTTTTTCTTCTTTGGGTTTTTTCTGGTTTTTGGGTTTTGGAGAAAAATTGCTGCAAAGGGAGAAAGAAAATTGTGTGAATTGAAGAAAGGTGAATGCTTTGTTGAGATTGGCTTGCAATCGTCAATGGTAACTTCGCCAAGTTCTTAATCTGTAATATTCTTCCTTTATTGTCTTTTACGACTTTATACCAATTTTATAGAAAGTACAGTAAATTGGTATTAGGGAGTTTGTTCTCCTGTGGATCTATTCTGTATCAAAATTGTGATATAGTGAATTTGATCTGGTCGTTTGCCCCGTGGTTTTTCCCCAAATTTGGGGTTTTCCATGTAAAATTATCTTGTTGTCTCTCTCTATTTGCTTGGTACTTTTCATCCTTATGTGTTGAAATAAGGGATTTGTATTTGGTTTGTTTGGTTAATCCCAACATTGTCTGTCCAGCCAAGTACTTCATTCCTATAGCAGCCATGGTGAAAACTTTGGCGGCGTTGGAGGCAGTGGCAGTTGCACTATTGACTACAAGAGGAAGTGTATTGCCTAGTGCTAGGCTATCATTTGCCGATTTTAGATCTCCGTGGGAGGTGCAACTTTACCGTATTTTTGGCATTTGTGCGTATGATCCTATGATCAACTGCTATTTGGGTGTATGAATTATGACATATTAGTATTAGCAACAAAAATATCATGGATTGATTGCCATTTACGAATATGAAATGTTGTCTCATATGAGGCCGTGCTACATGCATTAATACAATGTAGCATAAATGTTGTATAATATTAATGAAAAGAAAAGTAAATCAGGTATTTGGTTTTTGATGTTCTAACTGTTCATATTTTCTTGGGTCAATGCTTTTTCCAAATTTTCTGAAAGAAGTATGGCTTTGCCTGATTATTGAATATATACCATAATTCATAAGTTTTCCGATCTTGGTCCGGCCATAATTTTAGATTGGAAAGCGTACAATTTTGGATTGGATTCGAGTTTGGATTTGGAATTGGGATAATCAATTTTATTATTACAGATAAATTGTTTAGAAGAGAGAGGCTTATCAGATGATCCAGTTGGATTCTCGTAGAGGGTATTTCATGAAAACATGCCCTACAAGTTTATCATCATACAAGTATTAGATAATTTATTATCAGTGAACTTTCTGTCCTTAAAACTCCATTGTGATCTTTCATCTTGCTACAATTTATTGAAAACAATAAAACTGATAACTAGGAGCTATCAAAATTGACTTCTTGTCATGACAATTCATCAATTCACAATGCAGTTGAAGTAGTAACTTGATTTAGAGCATCAGACACCACATAGTGTTTGCTAATGTATATAGATATATTCCAGTGCTTCGAGCTGTTCATGTGGATAAGTTCTACCTTAGTTTAAAGAACTGCACTCTTGTTCACTCTTTTAGGTCATCTCCAATGCACAAAAAGTTGATCCCACCAATCGATTAGTGTGCTAATTTGATCAAGATGATGATCAGCCAGAGATATTGTTCGTAAGCTAATACCAAACCAGCATCTGACACATCGATCTTCGATAAATAAATCGTACTTTAACTATAATCGCGTTTACTTTTCGATAATTATAATTTCACTCTGGGCCCAAAGTTTATATGGGCTTTATAAGTATGGGCTTGCTACAAGTGCTGATGGGCCAGGCTCTGAAACAGAAAGACAGATAGCTAGGTTTCTATCAGATGCAACTCCTCTTTGAGTTCATCCACAATTCAATCCCAACCTCTCTTTGCCAACAAGTTTCCATCTCCGAACAACACAAATCTCCCGCCATTTTCTCTGCACCCTGCACGGCTTCACCAATTCCTTCTTCTTCCCCTTTCATACAAATTGGTTTTTGATCCCCACCAACACCTTCATCTTTGATCATCAATCAATCAATCGATTGATCAATTCCCAAATTACATGATTCAAAAAGTTACTCGAATTCGTTTTGTTGAAGAGTTTGAATTAAGATTGGAGAAAGTTGATGAAGATGAGGGAGGAAAGCATTAGCAATGGTAGGGGGATCATGTGTGTTGATGCAGCTTCCAAATGGCATGCCTCTGCCTAATTACAATTGCCATCCAAACCTCCTCCATTCCGACCCCCAGCATGCCCTCCACTTCCTCCACCACCGTGCCCTCCGGAGTCCCCTACGTCGATGTCGATTCGACAATGCGAAACAGCTGCTTCTCCTCCGCCAGCCCCGGCAACTCCTATTCCGAGAGGCCAAGTGACTTCTCCCCTTACAACGTGTCCCCTTGGAACCAATCCTCCCCTTACAACAAGTCCCCGTGGACCTTCCTGCGATCGCCCTGCCGATCTCTGGTGACAGCGCCTATGCCCCGAGTGGCCTAATCGGCTCTCTCGTCCGTGAAGAAGGCCACATTTACTCCCTTGCCACGGCCGGCGACCTGCTCTACACCGGCTCCGACGGCAAGAACATCAGGGTGTGGAAGAATCAGAAGGAATTCTCGGGATTCAAATCGAACAGCGGCCTGGTGAAGGCGATCATCCTCTCCGGCGCACGGATCTTCACCGGCCACCAGGATGGCAAGATGAGGGTGTGGAGGGTCTCTTCCAGGAGTGCCGCCGTCCACAAGAGGGTCGGCACCCTCCCCAACTTGAAGGACTTCCTCAAGAGCTCAATCAAGCCAAGCAACTACGTCGAGGTTCAACGTCGCCGGAATTCGCTCTGGCTCAAGCACTACTACGCCGTCTCTTGCCTAAGCTTGAACGAAGACCAGGGCATCTTGTACTCCGGCTCTTGGGACAAGACGTTGAAGGCCTGGCGAATATCTGATTTGAAATGCCTCGAATCGATCAACGCCCACGACGACGCGGTGAACTCCGTCATCGCCGGATTCGACGGCCTCGTCTTCACCGGGTAGGTGGACGGCACGGTGAAGGTGTGTCGGAGGGAGGTCCACGGCACGGTGAAGCAGGAGTCCGCTGTCACCGCCCTCGCCGTGAACCCGTCAGCATCGGTGGTGTACTGCGGCTCGTCGGACGGCCTTGTCAAACTGTGGGAGAGGGAGAGGCATCTGTCACACGGCGGCATCCTCCGCGGCCACAAGCAGGCCGTGCTCTGCCTCGCCGCCGCCGGCAGCCTCATCTTCTGCGGCTCCGCCGACAAGACCATCTGCGTGTGGCGGCGCGACCGCGGCACGCACTCGTGCCTGTCCGTGCTCGACGGGCACGCCGGGCCGGTGAAATGCCTGGCGGCGTAGCAGGACAAGGAGGGGCCGCCGGAGGAGAGGGGGTGGATACTCTACAGCGGGAGCCTCGACAAGTCAGTGAAGGTGTGGCGGGTGTCAGAGGTCGTCGGCGATATGTCGAGCTGGGATCGGGGGCCAGCTGAAGCACCGGAGACGACGGTGGCGGCTTTCACGGCCAGGGCAGACCCTCGTGCAGTGGCGGGAAACCAACAGGCAGTAACGGTAATAACTAACTAATTGGGAAAGCGATTTCCTCCGTTTCCGCGGTTAGTGGCCAATTCCTATGTTTGAGAAGTGTTTGTTTAGCTACATGTAATTAGAGCGGCAATTTTATTGGTGGTGATGCAACTCTTTTCGTTTTGTTTGGAGTAGTTTTGAAACAATTTCAGCTGACTACTTTAATGAGTAGAAGTAGATTTCTTGTTATTTAAATGATGCATATGGGAAAAGAAATGATGAATTTCTCATTATGACAATGGTATAATACATTTTCGTTTCACAGGTAATAGGCTTCATTGGGGACTACGGTCAATAATTACGCAAGTTCACTATCGTAAGAAAGTAAGACCGACAATACAATAATCACATAATGTATAATTTAATGTGGTTCGACCTACAAATATGTTATTTAAAAATGGCAAAAAAATAAGGTGGAGGACATCAAAACCTAAAAAAACCAATAATAATGTCAATAAGCTTTAAAAATTTCCTTGTGCATAACCAATTTTGTTAACTTGGCATTTCCCTAATTGGCGGAAGCTTTTGTTTGTGAACATTATTCTCCAAAAACCATCATGCTGGTAAACATAAGCAGTAGTAGTTTGGGTTAGGCATTATGTTGGGAAGCAGCAGCTCAATGTGAAAATTACACCAATAGACATCCCAACGCTCAATGTTGGGAGAATTGGCAAATGAAATTTCTGGGGTAATAGCAGAGTTTTTTTTATGGCGATTAAAACATTGTTGTGGAAAAGAAGAAACGGGGAAGTCAAGTGAGTGTTTGCAGACTCTTCCTGAGAGAAAAAGACAACAGGGGCAAAATTTTTATATTGAAAATAAATAGAATATCACAACAATTATGATGGACACATTTACACAACATGCATCAAAATTCCATATGCACGATTCCCTCAATAATGTTACTTTCTTTATAGCTACCAAAATCATCTTTATCACAAGTAATGAAAAAAGATTGACACCATTTATGTGAACATAGCGTCCAAGACATCTTCGACCTTTTCTTTGTTCTTGGGTCGTCCAACCTGCCTCGTATCTTTACTTGATAGAAGTTTTAGTGCCTTCTCTAATGTGACCTTATGCGGATCCAAACTCTGCCAGTACATGGGAGAAAAAGATGGTAACAAATATATATGTGGGATAACTGAGGAAATATGTAGGAAGAAAGATTACCCTTGGTACAGAAGCAATTGAACGTCGATGCCGAATTATGAACCCAGTTCTTGAAACTTTAAGAATAACAGGAAGATCATCCTCTGGATGATTACCCTGTAAAAGTTGCCAGGAATGTGCAATGTAGTTACTCTAAAGATAATATACTGCAAACATTATAGAAGTTGCTATATCAAGACAATCATACCAAAGTTATAGGATAGCGCAGCAACTCAAGCGCATCATCTAAAGTAACTGAATCCACATCCTTCCCCTAAACATGCAGAAAACAAAATTTCAAACACCAGAAGTTATTATGACCTTAGTTCTTATCAGTGTAGCTAGAAACATGCACTGAGGTATACAATAGAATATGAATATTTCATTTCCTTCAGGTTGGGAAGAGTCAACAGTTCTGTGATTTACTGGAATGTTTGAGGGTTGATTCAAATTGGTAATAACCACATGCAAAATAAAAGTTTGCCTAAATTGGCAACGCTATGCTAGCTTTTTCCAACTTTTTAGGAAATGAAAGGATTCCAAGACAAATTCTAGTTGCTTCATAGACATTCATTCATATTCTTTCATATACGCGCTCATAAAAACGTTTTTTGCAGCTCAATGTGCTGAAAAAAACATAATAAGTAAAAATGGCAGCTACAAAAAATTAACCATGTTGCAGAAAAAGCATCCTGATATGATATATCTTTCATCTCCTTATGGCAGTAAATGATTCTATAAAGCCTACCAGTATATAACTTTACTTACCAAGTTAAGAGGAGCTCTTTTCGGTATTCGCCCTTTCTTATCATCACCTAGCTGTACATAAAAACCGTAGGGTCCATTTTTTACAAATACCTGAAAAATGAGGAGAGAAAGATTACATGTACATTTCAAAACTTCATGCTTGCTAAAAAAGAGTTTTCATACCCTTTCATTAGTAGGACTCAGACCGAGCAATTTTGGTTCAAAGTATGTGTCAGGTTTCTGAGGATCTGGATCATCATCATCACATCCATTATAAATGGTTCTAGCTATATACCTGCACGTACTCACAAAAAATTGTCAACAAACTAAATAGCTATTCATAGAATCAATAATACAATTACAATTAGAATAATGATGAAACTTGTGCTTTGAACAGCTTAAGCATATTTTAAAATGTCGTTACTGTAACACTGACCATTCAATTAGGTTTAATATCTGTCATGCTATTGCTCAAAGTGAGTTTACAGTCTAATCAATGCTAAAAGAAATGACATCTACATGGTAATGGTCACTAGCAACTTCTATCAAAAGATTTTGTAATACATGAGTTAAGTGCAGTTAGATGCAGAGTGCATACAAAGAAGAGAAAGAAGCAAGCTGGATTACCCCAAACCTAACTAAAGATACTTTTCTGTTTACATCTCAGGCTTTTCCATTTGGTTTGCCTCACCCCGTTGCCCCTCCCATGCTTAGAATAGCATTCTGTCTCTACGAAATAAATTCTATTCCTGTTATTTCTACAATGTTGGTGACGGTAAATCAATCCGAACTTGGCTTGATCCTTGGGTGGATCACTCTCCCCTTCCGTCAAAATTTGGCAATAGAATGATCACAAGCCTTGGAGGAGTTCTCAGCCACACATTGTCGGAATCGATTATTAATGGTTCTTGGGCACTTTCAGCAAACACTTTGTCTACAAACGAGGCTTTGGATTTCATGAACCAGCACATCTCTCATCTCTCTGACTCTAGTGATTCTATTGGATGGCTATCCTCTACAGGTCGCTTCTCCCTCAAGAGTTGTTGAAATTTTCTTTGAACTCCCGGAGATGATACTTCCTGGTCCTCCCTTGTATGGTTCAAGCATAGATAGAACAAGCATGCTTTCATTGCTTGGCTCATAATGTGAAATGGAATTTTGACACTTGATACTTTACAGAAGCGCGGTTTTCAGCTTGCAAACTGATGTTCCTTGTGAAGAAAATCAATGGAATCCCGAAATCATCTCTTCTTTGAGTGCTCGTATAGTCTAAAGATATGGCATCAAATTCTTCACAAGTGCCACATTCACCATTGTGCTGTTTCCTTTAATGGGGAGATTGATTGGCTGCTTACCTTCTGTGCTCAAAATCCGTACTTCAGTTTGCTTATGAAGCCTCTTGTTATCACTTTCTTAGCTTTTATTTGGTATGAGCAAAACAAGCAGATCTTCCAAATTGTCTCAACACAGCACAAAATCCGTCTCAGAGGTTCAGTTAGCCTATGAGGTCCTCAACTATAAACAAAAAGTCCTGGACCACTGTAATTATCTTAGAGACTTTTGTATATAAACCTTATTGTATCTAGCCTTTTGCCATAAAGACAAAAATATGATAATTTAAAAAAAATGAAATCTGCACAATCAAAATTTTTTATCAAAATCTGCAATCTAAAAATCGGACTCGCTATTTGATAGAACTGTAAAATGATCCTAAATGGGATGAAATATAATTAAATGTTGTGTTGTGCTTTTTCTCTTCCCAGAAAAAAATTAATTACGAACTCAAGGATAATCTTATCATCATCCAAAGCGATAAGGAATGATTAAAAGGACAAAACTCAGTAAGAACCAGATCATCAATAAATTCAAGGATAATAAATTTAGAAAATATGAGATAAAGTAAGACTGTAAAATATCTAATCAGAACTTACTTGCACTTAGGATGTTGATTACAACCAATAAAATACCCAGCACCGAATCTGCTTACTTTGAATGTTAGAATGCCTTCCATGCAGCTTCATGAAATCAACAAGTAGAAATAAGATCACCTTTCCAATTGTATTAGTTTAGGGTAAGTATCATCATTGATAGATCCAAAAAGAAAAAGAAATATACTAGTTTTTACCTTGGGCAAGTTCTACTCCTGCCAGGAAGAGATGCGAACAAAAAATCTCCAAATCTCTCCTCCAACATTTTCTCCACCTGCCAAAACAGCAGAACCTTTGTCTATAAAGTTTCCAAGCAGCATAAAGACAAACTAGGCAACACATGTTCTACTCATCAAGATAGCCCAACAAGTACCTGTCTTCCATCAACTTTACTTGCACGCTCACAATACTTACTGAATCGCGCCCAATAGTCTTTTAAGAGACCTCTCCATTCAGTCCTCCCAACAGAGACATTATCCAACTGCCCACAAGCAATCAAAACAGCTTATGTAAATAACAATATAAAGAAAAAACTATCAGTTCTATTAACAACCAGAAACCAAAAAGAAGCAAATTGCTTTTTGGGATGTGGCATCTTCTGCTCAGTAATCTTCTTCCCTTCAATCATATAATATAACTCCCCCAACTATTCCCTTGTAGTAGTACCAAGTTAAGTTAGTCCCACATTTAATACTTACTAAAGTAAGATTTAATATATTAATGGGGACAGTTCTTACATTTTTTAACTTAGTCAATCATTTTTAAAGAGATGACTAAGTCTATTAGTTGCACTAACTGGGTTGGGTCTTTAAAGTCTTATCAAAGCCGACCCAAGACCGTATTGGATGATGGTTGGTAGGTATTCAGGCTTTTATTGATGTGAAGAAAAAGAGATTTGTTCACCATTTGCTTGATGACTATTATATTGATTTACTTCGCAATAGCTGGTTGTGAAACACCTGTAGATGACTTTTCTTTGTTCTTGGTTATACAGATTCAATAAATAAGCTCATGAGCCATTGAAAAAAATTTCAAGGAAGGAGTTTCTCCTTAAGGTGGGTAGACTGCAATATCCCCTAATAGATTAAGTTAATCCAACATCTAAAATCTAATGGGTAAGATCCAAAATATTAATAGGGATGGTGCTTACAATCTTTAACTTAGTTGATCATTTTTAAAGAGATGATTAAACTCATCAATTTGCACTAATTGGGCTAGACCTTTACAACATCTCTAAGAGTTATCTATTTATATTGGACATCCATCTTGACATTCCTAACTCTATTGCCCCACCTTACCAAAAGATTCAAAATGTACAACATTTGATCACATGAAATTGCTATCATCTTTGTCCAATTGACTTTAGCGATTGGTTTGACAACAATACAATAATCACATGGTATATTTAAAGTGGATCTCCATTTTAACCCCCCAACTACTCTCTAAAATAGAGAATTACCCAAAACCCAAGACTAACATCTCAATAACAGGAAAAAAAAACAAAACAAAACAATACATGCTCAGTCCACCTCAATCTTTGGACCAGCAAAGCGTACAATGTGTTCCCTCCTTTCTATAATATGAATTTTTATCTCAAAAACAGGAAAAAAACAAACAAAACAAAACAATACATGCTCAGTCCACCTCAATCTTTGGACAAGCAAAGTGTACAATGTGTTCCCTCCTTTTTATAATATGAATTTTCATCTCAAAAACAGGAAAAAAACAAACAAAACAAAACAACACATGCTCAGTCCACCTCAATCTGTGGACCAGCAAAGTGTACAATGTGTTCCCTCCTTTTTATAATATGAACATTTCCCAGGAAAAATTATTTTTACCCTTGAAACAATTGTTAATACTCACAGATAAATATATTACATCATATATATTACCCTAAAGAGAACAATGACAACAATTGCCTCTCGTACCAAATGAACCAAGGCACCAGCACAAGTAACATGTTCAGCCAATACTTCATTTTTAATGAAATAGAATATAACCAACATACCATAAATTTAGTATTTTAGCAGACTGCTTATATTATAAGAAGGATGAGAATTGAGAAATAACAGAAATTCACCTCATTCTCCATGTCAGCGGTAAAACTATAATCTGAAACTTCTGAAAAATGATCAGACAGGAATGCAGAAACCTGACAGTTACAACAAAGTTAAAACTTATTGAAATTTTAATCTGTCCATCGCCATAAGACAATACAGTAGCAAAAAAGCATTCCAACCACAAAAGCCACAAAAATACAGGCTGATGCATCATGCATAAGACTGGAATCATGAAGTATGCACGTTCTTTTTATAAAAAAGGGATTCAGTGTGTTGCGTCAACAGAAGCAACAGATGTTAGGTAATAAAACATATGTAAATGGGTGGGAGCTTCTCGGCTATATTACTTAGCCAATTACAAACTTCATAACAAATGTCGAAAGAAATTAAATAGCCTGATCGCAGAAGCATAACTTGAAAAAGAGAACTTATGTGAACATTTGCACTTGATATATAGTCAATAACTCATTCAAAAAAGCCAACTCCCAAAAGAGAACTCCAAGGAAGATGATTTCAAAGGGCCAGATAGTTAAATTTACAAGAAAATAACTCCTTTTCCAAGAAGCCTTGTAAGGTGCCAAAAATAAGAAGCTATAAAATGAATCTACAGCCATTCATTACCATGCGTCCCCGGAACTCTGGAGTCAAAACTCTGTTCTTCACTGTCACGTACTTTCTGTCCTAAATAAAGGAGGAAACTCGTTAGCATATTTAGGTGAAAAGTAGCCAACATTTCCATAAGTGACAATGAAGGAGGAAAAAATTCAAAAATTACTTTAGTTTAAAATATATTTTTAGAGTTCAAAGATCAATTAGATAGCAAGCAATGTCATTATAGTTTTAGTATGTTGCAGGTTTGTAACATGTGTATAAGAACAGTTTTCTAATTTGAAAATTGTTGTAGGTTTGTAGCATGTACATAAGAACAGTATTCTACTTTGAAAGTATAATATTGTCCTCAACCTCCCAGCTGCAGGAGATGAGAGTTTACATGTTCAACTAAATATGCGAGAGTTACAAAAAAATGCCAAGGGTACACGGATAAAATGTGAACACACAGTTAAAGGTTGTGTCCATAGAGCATTTTACTTTATGGAATGGAACAACAAATAGAAATCAATGTCTCTGATATCAAATAACCAGGTGCATGACTGGCCTGAGTGTCAAAAAGTGCAGTAATTGGCATTGTTCAATAAATGCCCTTATGATAGTAGTTATGATTGTTTAGCAATTAATCAATTATTAGCAATTATTTACGAAAGAACACAAAAAAATTTATGCGCCTCTGCTACCTATAGCTAGGTGAATAGTTGGCTGGAGAGTATGAAAGTGCCAGTAACTGATGTTATAGTTCAATAAATGTATTTATAATTGCACGTCAGAGAGTTGCTGTGCTTTTTATCAGTTATATTAACTGGATTCAATTAGCAAATCTTTATCATGGTTTGTCTATCAAGAGTTGGAATTGAGGCCAAATAGCTACTTTGTATTACAAGAGAAACTTCTTCCTTTATGCAATTACAAATGGCAAAATTTTTGGGCTTGGGACAGACAATCCAGGAGCATTGGCAGAGTTATTACAAAAGAAACTACAACAGGAAAAAATATTTCTTACACAAAGTACAAACCATATAGAGGAAATGAAGCAAAATGGTTGGAAACAAGGAATCACATTATCATTCAAGCAATAAGTAAAAAATCATTGGCAATATTCTTGAACAATCTTAACATCAAAACAAATACCTTTAACACTTTAATTATAGTAGAATATGTGGACGGTCTTCCAATTCCAAGTTCTTCCAGCTTTTTTATCTTCAAATGCAAAATCAGATAGAACATCAAGACCAGTATATGGCAGTAACTACTTTACCCGTACATTTGGAAAATGAACATATAATGTGGCAGAAGGACAGTTTCCGAGTTGGAATATCACAATCAAAAGCAGCTAATATTTTCATGTCAGAAAATACTAATGCAGAATCTTTTTCCCCTTTCTGACATGTCAATGTTCTACAAAGTCCAGATAGCACATTGAAGCATCCAGAAAATAAGAACAATGTGCTACAAAAGCTTCACTTACTAAAGCACCCTCAGAGTAGCGAGGAGGAGGTCGTGTGTGATGCTGATTTATTTCAACTTTACGAAGGGCTAGTAGATCCCCCGCCTGGCATGGTTGCAAACAAAGGAATAAATATAGTGAAGAAAGAAAAGGTATAAAACCATACCTTCGTTTCAGTACTCCTATGAAAGAAAAACTAAAACACCCCCATCAAGTGGTCCACTTCTGCAAGGCAAACTGGATGAAGATGCATGCATACAAACACTAAGAGCACAAAAGCTTACCTGCAATGTAGATAAAGACTTGAAAGCCTCTACCCGAGTAGTTTCTTCTGTCTCACACTCGCTAATGCTAGCAGTTTCCCTATCCTGCAAGGTGGATACATATCATCAACAACTCATCCCATAATTACAAATGAATGGGCAGCACCATAAAATAACCTGTGAAATGAATCCTACAGCCCTCCCAAATTTGTATTTTGACACCATCACCTGTTTTTCCTAACACTGATAATATATTTCGGAATATCTTCTTTTAGAATCCTTAAAATTTGTCCTACACACATTTCTAATGATCAAAAAGCCATTTTCTTCAATTCAAATTGGTTTTATGCGTGAAAATTTTCTTACACAAAACAAGGATGAAATAGCCATTCCAGACGATGTAAGGGTGTTATGGACTTTCTGCATTGTAAAAAGGGGATGTAGTGCTACTCTTATAAGTCAGAGGGGATAAGTGTTATTTTCCCATACGTCAAGGGGTACAAGTACTATTATCCTATAAAAATAAAAAATAAAAAATAAAAAAAGAGCTGACCATATAAACTGCTCTATATCCCAGAAATCCAATTTCGGAGGCACCTGATCCCAGAATGACACCATCAGGATTGACCATACTAACGTGTACCTGTCTTATCGATAATATAACATAAAAAGATGCATAAGAAAGGTAGCTACAGATGAAAATAGAAGAAATTACTAGACAAAGGAAAAAAGAGCACCAACATCGGAAAGAACTAGTACACACTCATCTACAGGTGTTTCACAACCAGCTATTGCGAAGTAAATCAATATAATAGTCATCATGCAAATGGTGAACAAATCTCTTTTTCTTCACATCAATAAAAGCCTGAATACCTACCAACCATTTGTGTAGCAGATGCAGAAACAGGATCGAAAAAGAATTTATTCCCAAATCATGCATTCCAAAGCCAAGAAAAATTTTGCCATTATCCAGATATGAGCTTTTAGAATGCTAACATTAGAAGCAACAAGCCTTAATCTGAGTTCCACTATTGTCAATAATAAACTTTCGCTTGCAAACAATAGAAATATACTTTCACACTGTTTTATGAAATGCTGCATTAACTTTTCAATAAATGAGATTCAAATTCCAAAATTGATAAAAAAAGTAAACATGCTTGCAAGAAATAAAAGTGAAAACACGAACAGTAAAATTTATGAGCATTTGTAAACACATGAGACATGGTATTAGCAGAAATAAGCACAAAAGAAAGCATTCACTTTGAGCATGTTGAAGGACAAAAAGAAATGATATAAAAAATGTTTTCTTCTTCCACAAGACCTGGAGTCAGTCCTTCAAAAATAGGATCAGTCAATCTACCAAAGATGGGCAAGATCAGCAGAGGAGCAATAGTGGAGATGGGCAGATTAAGGTTGAAGAGGAAGCTCTACCTCTGGAGGAAGAAGATTATTCAGGAGGTGGAGCTGGGAAGTTGGTTGTGACGCAACAGGTCAAGATCTCTTGGATGGATATGGACTACCGATTTGCTTGGACCAAGAGAAAGACTGCTGCTACCTCCTTGGAGTCAGGTTACAGATTTATTGAATTATATACGGAGTAAATAGGCTAAGTCTTCAACGTGGAGAACAAAGTAGTAACAAAAGGGTTCGAGGCAGAAACCAGCAGAAAAGGAAGATGGATTTTATTTCATGTTTTCTCATATGATTAAGATTAGGAAAGGCATATGACAACAACCATAATTGTAATGTAATTCCACAGTCCAAGATACAGTACAGCTTTCTTGTTCAACATTAAATTACTTTTTGTTGTTGCCTGCATCTTCTGCAACGATTTCAGTAAATCCTCTAGCTTGATCTCAGATCAGTAAGGGTGGACAATTAAAGAAAAAACTTATGCGACTCATGTTAGTCTCAGGCTCTTAGCTACTCATTGTGCTTCCTGTTGGTCTCCGCTATTCATTGTCATATTCCGCTCAACCTATCTTTATTGGATTGCTGTATTTTGGAAACTAATAAATGCCTATCAATTGACTAGTGCAAACTTGCTACCATCTATATTCCATTCTTGTGAGAGCTTCCTAGAAGTAAATCCGCTACTTCTCATCATCATTTAACTAATTATCCTTAACACCAGCCAGGTACTCTTCAAAAACATTTATATAACAAGACTTCCAGGAATGTAAAGGATTGCCAATATGGATGGTCAATTTTTTCAGTCAGGAAAGGCTCACTTCAATTTTGCCAGCAGTAACATACAGCATACATGTTGAACTATCTTCTTCTTCTTCTTCTCAATGATAACTGACAGTCTTATTATTTCTCATAGACATACAAATAAAAAGAAAATATTTGAGACACTAAGACATAGAAACAAAATTTTGATATACACTAACAGTCTTCAAACTTCAGAATGAGGAATACCTGATTTATAAAAGCAGATGCCATCCGGCATGCCACTGTACGGGCCCATATGAGCGTGTACAGCTTAAGAGAATCACCATCCAGTACACCAGCCAATGTGGCTGAAATATACACAAAACTACAACTGAACATTTCTATAAGAATCATGAGGCCAAGAGAACAAGAACAAATTTATCATTTATTAAGTATCATTACTATATTATATTCTTACAAGGCAGCCTTGCGATATTAGTTGGTCGAATGGCTTCATGTGCTTCTTGGGCATTCTTAACCTTCTTATAATGCTTACTTTCGGTGGCAACATAATTCTTCCCATACCTATATGATTAAAATAATGAAAGCAAACATCAGAAAAAATACTCATTCACCAATAGGAAAAACTGAGATACAATATAAGAAAAACTGAGATTCAATATCACTCAAGCATAAGAAAAGTTTAGATCAACTCATCCTAATGTTGTAGCTGTACAACTTCTAAACATACAATATAACTCAAATTCTAGAAGCATGTGAACAGAATCGACAAGGCAACTGCTCTATGCCAGATTTCCCATACCGATTCCTAAATGATGGGGCTGGAGACAAGGATCCTATTTAGGCAAGCCAAATGATAATGAATATGACAGTACTAAAATAAAAAACGTTTATGTTCCCTCATAACCTCCATTATATTTCCCCATTACCCCAATCTCAATAGATGTCTGTATTGGCCCCCTTTATGTCCAAACCATCATATGATTGGATAAATTTTATGTTTTACCTTTTGATAGTATATTAAGGGCAAAAATACATTTTAATGCAACCAATCAATGACTCAAACCACCAAAGTAATGCATAAAAATGATGTTAGCAGACATCAAAATCAAAGGCTGCCATGCAACCCTAGAAACTTCAAATTCCAGAGTCCAAAATAGCATTTTGTTAAGAGCTCCAATACTTCTACATGATGTAAACAAAGTATTTACAATATTTCAAATTTGTCAAACTATATAAACTTAATATATATAAATAATGATTCTAATCTACAAACCCTCACACATCAAAGGGCTAATGATGAAATAGGCTAGCACAATGCATTTTGGGTCAGAACCTTGCATTTAACCATTGAAAAAATCAAGGTCTTTGCAAGCATATTCCACTACCAAATAAAAACTTATTTCACCACCAAATTTTCAAGAGCCCAGCCATAAAACTTAAGATTATTTGCATTCTCAAAGAGAAAGTCTTCCTTCAGATATTTGCTAAAAGACATCATAGTGCCACATACCCAAAACCCGTCTTATGCAGATCATACAAGGATAAAGTGCTCACCTCTCAACAATCAACATCTGGATATTCTTCACAGCTTCCTCAGACATCTTAAACAGATACAACAAACATGTCAGAGAAACTAATTAAATAATACATGGGCAATACAAACTCAAAATTTGAAAGCCAGTTAAAAGATGAGTTAACCATGCGATCCTGCTTATGATAGGCATAATACCTTGATAATCTCACATTATCTTCACATGTCATATTCATCTTCTAACAGTTAATGTGTATTTGCTTCCATCAGATTACTCTTCGCAGTCGATCCAGTGGATAATGAATTCCTTTAACCAGATCTTCCACCACCTAACTAATCTTTTAATTGATTAAGCTTTTTAAAAATCAGACTTATACTCTTATTTCACTCAACCAAGGTCTTAACCAAATAAGATGATAACCCATACTTCACAATCAAATATAAATTCCTACCAACAAATGTCTAGCAATGAGAGTATCCATAGACCCGCATGTTCTAAATTCTCCAAACTCAACAAAAGGTGATAAGATACGAAAATGTGGCAGGCACATTTAGAATAACAAACTAAATCCAAATACTAGAATATTACCAAGGTTCGAGACCTACATGAAATCCATCGGTGCGCATATATGTTATCAACCCTGTTGTTTCGACGTCAGAAAGCTTAACACCTTCATAAAGCTTCTGAGCCAACTGCATAGAAGAATAATTATCAGCATGAAATACTGTATAAAAATATATTGACATATATGATTCATGACCAAGTTTTCAAGTTAAATGGTCGTCAAAAAGCTCGTAAATTGAGGTAATAATATGAATTATGAGCATCAACTCAAAAATACTAGCATGTTCAAAAGTTACACAAAAAAAACAGTATGAAATATGCACATTCTGTACTCTAAAAACAAAGAGAGAAGGGAAAAAGCACCAACTTTCATGGTATATGCAGCAGAAAATTGCAGTTTATTTGCAGCATCCTGCTGAAGGGATGATGTTATATATGGCGTAGGAGAGCTTTGATGCAGCTGGTTCTTTCTGCAATCAAGAACTTCAAATTGCGAAGACATTATAGCCTCCCGGATGCTTTGAGCCTCATCACAAGATTGAATCGAGAGTTTTTCCAACTTCTTGGAGTTCAGATGTGTCAAGTGTGACAAAACAGGGACAAAATCATCATGAGATTCATCACCTTCCTTGTAAAACTCAGCATCTACTGTCCAATACTCCTGAGGTTTGAAATCCTCAACCTCCAACTCCCGGTCACAAAGAAGGCCCAGTGCAGCAGACTGAACACGACCAGCTGATTGACAGCCAGGCAATTTTCTCCATAACAGAGGAGAGATGTTGAAACCAATTAAATAGTCAAGAGCACGGCGACCTAGATATGCATGAACCAAGTCGGTATCAATGCGTCTTGGAGACTGCAAGGCACTCTTGAGTGACGCCTCTGTTATCTCATGGAAAACGACTCTCGCCACATGGATTCCCTTAGGCAAGGTATCCTGTTGACGCAACATTTCAATAATATGCCAAGCAATTGCCTCCCCTTCACGATCAGGGTCAGATGCAAGAATCAAGTTTTTAGCCCTGAGAAGCATTTAGACCAATTTCCAGGACAAAGTTAAATGGCAAAAAATATATACTAAAGTGAGAGATAGAGCAAGCATGCTTTCATCCTATTTAAACCAATCTAGAGATGGACATGCTCAAGAAGATATCCCACAAGTAGCAGACACACGATATTTACCAAAGAAAATAAGCTTTAAGCCAGTAATACAGCTTCATTAGTAGACACATGAAACTAAGTGAAATTTGAAATTTTCATACCTCCAAAATATATGCAAAATCCCCAAAAAGAAATGCAAAAGAACTTGACAATAAGATCAAGCAAAACTCATCCAAAAACATTATTCAAGAATGATGTGGCAGCTTCAGGTGCAAGTTCAATATTAATAACGGTTGCTTCATTAGAAATTCATTGCATGGTAAGACTTTCTACAAGATCATTAAGCAATTAAGAAAGCCAAGCATACCCGCTTAGTGCTACCTTGATGCTCTTAAGATGAGTCCATGCAGAAGCAGGAACTTCCCAGACCATACTGAAGTCATCATCAGGTCTTACAGATCCGGACCTTCCAGCCAAATCCCTCACATGGCCATTGCTAGGAATGACTTCAAACATCTCTCCAAGGTAGTTCTGAATCACCTTTGCTTTTGTCAATGACTCCACCACAACAACGGATTTACCAGATGGAGGATACAAAGATTTAAGAGCTTGCTGCTGATCATGCGATGGATCACTAACAACTACACCAACCGGAGATGATCTGCCACCTTCCCCAGCTAACAGCTTTTCTTGACCATTGACAACTGTATGTAATTTTTTTGTTTGTACCTTAGTTCTACTAGTTTCGTTTTCAGATTGAGATAGTGCCTTCAATGACTCCTCCAAAGGTATCTAAGAATTAAATAATGTTATAACCACATTACCAACAGTTAGCTAAATATGAATAACTTCGACTTCAAGAACAGAATTATACTAACTTCTTTGGTGGAGTTGTTAGCAGCATGACGGTCACTTTTTGTCATGGACATAAAATCAGAATCAACAGTGAGAATCTTTTCCTTCGAACTTCTCTTCTTAGCTGCAGGCTGTTTCTTCTTTCCAGGAATCTGGAAGAAACCCGGTAGGTTTAGTAACAAAATAAAATTTGGTAAGAAAAAAAACCACAGATAGAGAAAGACACATGGAAGGCAGACAAGATTTTCACAAACATTCATTTTTCTACCTTCTCAAGCTTAAGTTGAGAGGTCTGACCAGTATCATCCTTCCCAGGAGACTCATTAGAAAATTTGAAATTAGCTTCACCATATCCAGCAGTATATAAAGATTTTTCTTTTCTCTGAATTTTCTTCTTGAGTGGTTTTTCTTTTTTGCCAGTGCTTTTGAGCCTTTGGAAGGTTTTACAATCTCCACAGCCTGCATTTCTAGCTTTGCAGAATTTGCAGCTGTCACAACGGGCCTGCTTTCTTTTTTTGAGCTCTTCTTTACAGGGAGGTTTTGAACAGCCTCTGTATTGTATGCATTATGAGCTGCCGTTACTTTTACCTGCTTCTGAACTTTATTTTGTGCCTTCAAGGACCCCTTGCCACTCTGCCTAGTTTTTTCAACATCTCTCCTAATTGTTGGACCATAACTCTTCCATCTTCCAGATGCTTCATTTGACAGAAACCTTCTAGAAAAAACTTCATCAGAGAAAAAGTTCACTTTGACATCATTGCCAGCCCCCAGACATTTAATGGCTGGACACATCCTACACACAGAGCTACTGAAGACACCAGCATTAGACCACAAACTGTGGTAATTATGTTTCCCACACACATTAACATCAGGCACACCAAGTAATCTCTTTTCGTTAAGCCCTGACCTCCTGAGCCTGAGCTGTATGCACTTTCTACGATGTTCCAAAGTCACAAATGAGGAATATGGTGTGAAATTACACAGTTGGCTTTGGGGGCTCCTCAGCTGCCAGGAAAAAAGGGGGAGGAAAAATCATCCAATCTATTCCCATATATCAAGAAACAGTTGTCATTGATTTTCAGTCACAAAAATACAAAATCTTCATACTGCCTGTGCCAAACTATTGCTAATCAATCATAACCTGCTTCTATCACTAATCTGGATTACAAAAATGAAATAATGCTCCTACAACATCTAAAAAACCAACATTTCAACCATTCACCAAACCTCTATATCCATTTCTTAACATTCAAACCACCCAATTCAATACCAACCATTTCAGTCACAAAAATAAAATAAAAATGACACCAACCAGCTACCACTACACTCAGTTACCTCAAAACATCATCCAATCAATTGCCATACATCAACAAAAAGTTGTTACTGAAATTCAACCGGAAAAACATAAAAATTTTCATACTGCCTGTTCCAAACTATTGCCACCCAATCATAACCAGCTGCTGTCACTAGTCTGGATTACAAAATTCAGACTGATGTTTCCACAACCATCTAAACAAATCAACATTTCAACCATTCACCAATCTTCTACAACCACTTCTTAAACACTCTAACCACCCAATCCAACACCAAAAAAAAAAGAGAGACTCCAACCAGCTACCACTACACTCAATAACCTCAAAACAGAAACCAAAAAAATCCCATAAAAAAATGAACCTCAACCACCAAACCAAAAAAAAAAAAGACGAAAAGACTCCATTTTTACCATGCTAGGCTGCCGGAACAAGCTCGCGAATGAGCCAGGTGATAGCAGCCGCTGCAGCTACACTCCGGCCATAAAAATTCCGCCGCCGACGCTCAGACACCGCAATCCATGGCGCAATGGAAGAGAGATTTGGAAGGGGGTAGAGGGAGACGAACCAGTGGAGGGGGAAGACGTGGTTTAAGAATGTCGGGTGAGCGGGTAGGGTTTATGTTTGGTTAGAAGGCTCCGTCCGTATTTGTTTACAAGTTTGTTTGCTTGTCCGGATTTTTAAATGTGGACAATTAATTTAAGCATAAGTAATTAGGGTATTATATAGTTATTCACGTGTTTCTTAGAGTGACTAATTAGGTGTAAAGTATGTGGTTCTCCACACATCGCGTGAGGTCTTGAATTGACTAATTATATTTTTATCGCATCCATTGCGCCGGTATGCGACTAATTAATTTTGCGATTTTTTAAGGGAAAAGAAAAGATCTAACACTTCATTTTATACTAATTTTGTTTAATAGACTTTTGAAATTTATTTATTGTTGTTATGTCGCGCTTAATTTTCTTTTCATGTTCGTACACGGCAAGTTTGTATGCAGCTATCCAGGTACTATCAGGCTTTAACAATTTGGATTCAACACTTGTTTTGCTTCTCAGTTTGAGAATTTTTTGTGAGCAAGGATTTGATTTTTGGTTTGTATGCAACAGTGGGGTTTGTTAATCAAATGAGCAATCAAAAGCATGGTTTCAACACTCGCTTGCTTGCTACAGAGTTAATTTGAAGACAACATGGATCCATTATCAATAGGATGTTTCAAATCAACAAATACAGCCCAATTAATAGATCCAATTGCTTGAAACGTTCCTAATCAAAAAGCGTGCCCAATAGAAGGAAGAGAAGTTAAAAATGAAGAAAAATGCAACAGCAATCTAAATTTCCGATCCACCTTCAACCACCCAGCATGCTATTCTTTTCAAGTTTCATACCCAAATCAAGCACAATTAAATACTGATAGTAGTTGCTAAAGAAATTCTAATTACTGTTATGCAAGCTTGGATAATGAAAACTTGGCGCCAAAGGAAAGCACCATAAAACACTTAAAGCACAAACTCACAACCAGGAACGCAAACGCATGACTCTATTGTTAACAGAACTGTTACAAGAATGAAATCCTCAAACTTTTCTACTCTGAATCAGAACCGTGATCTACAGAGGATCTGACTGTCCGCCGCCTCGTAGCATCGTCGTCTTCATCACTGTCATCATCTTTAATTTCATTGATGATACCTGAAAAGTACATAGGTTGTGGGACAGTTATCAGTATGAAATATATCCTGGTGGAAACTGATTTTCACGAAAGCTATGTCTGATGGGATTATAGTTTCGAGTCAAGGTAAAACTACCTTTCTTTATAAGCAAGTTCACTAAAGCCCTTGTAGTAAAATCATCTTTTCCACCAAGATCTTGAAAACCAATCAATCTATCTGTAGCAATCCCATTTCTACAAGACAACCGTAAGTATCAGGCTATCAACATTGTTAATTTGTTATATATATTGTTCCACATATGGAAAGCAGCACGACTAAATCTTGTGCAAGGTTTTCGTAAAAAACATAAAGGGTAACAGATGCAAGCTCACCTAAAGAAAACTACACATGGCAAAGTTTTGATGTCAAGTTTAGTGACAAAAAACGGAGCATTCTGCACTAAATATGCATCCACGTTAGTATCTTCCATAAAAAAAGAAGTTCATGGAGATGAAAAATGACAAACTGACCTCGGCATCAATCTTAATGAACTTTGTTTCAAAATGCCTTGGAGCAAGGGCCTTCAGGTGCTTATCAATGATCCTAACAAAATTAACCCACAAAGTCAAATCACGTAAGGCATCGAGTAATAGCACCCTCCAAGTGGACAAACAAAATTGACATTTGACTCACCTGCATCGGTAAAATTCTTTGTGGTAGAAGTGGCAAATCACTTTCTCTGTTTTTGTTACTTCACCCAAAAATTCCCCTTCATTTATATCCCGGTATTCACCATGGCCTTGCATTTTAAGAACTTCACGTTTCTCGGCTTCCCGCTGTTTCAGTTAGATATTAAAAAAACCTTCCTTAATCTAGAAAACAAATTCTTAAACGGATATAATTTACAAAAGTAAACAATATGCCCAACAAACCTTGAGCGCAGCTATCCTGTCCGCATGCAACTTCTCCAGCTCTGGATCCTAAAATATACCCAAATATTAGATACCTGTCTTTAACATATATATGCTTTTGCCAGTACACAACAAAAGAAGAAAAACTCACATCCATCAACTCATCAAGATCAACTTCATCATTGACTGCACTTTGTTTATTCTGCTTTTCTTGGGCTAGCAATTCCTGTAAGATCAGAATATAAATCCTACAGACTAATCCAACCTTAATAAAACATATTGCTAAAACAGTACATTCAGGCACAAAAAAAAATAATAATAATAAAATAAAATACATAAATAAAGTAGCACTCCAACTAAAAAATTCAGTTATGCTTTGACACGTGTTATATTCGAAAAACATTTTCCAAGAGTTCAAGACATAATGAACTGGTAACATAGGCAACTTATGGAGTTACATGGCCGAGATGAGGAAAGTACCTCATCTATTAGGAATATACTACCAAAAACTGTAAATAAGTGCATACCCTTCAAGGTCAGCAACTAAATAAAGTAAGGAAATGAAATGATGTTTAAAATCTTTTTGTGCCATCCATTAAGATACAATAATTGGCTGTAACAGGCCTCACACTTCCTTTAGACCAAAATTACTCTAAAAGAAAACGGGGGCAAAGCCGCCCAAATTTATAGGTCAACTACCAATCTGAACAGCTTTAATCTACTACTAAGCATACAACCCAAGAAAAAAAAATCCAAGATGCAAATCAAGGCCAATGGTTATTCTCGACAAATGTGCAAGTTTATGTTTAAGATCATTCCCTGCCAGACTAGGCGATAGACAAATTACTTTACATCCCCGGTTATTATATATAAGCTATGCCGGGTACTAGCATTGCCATTAGTCTCTAAATAAACCTTTTCTTCTTCTTCCACCATATCCCCAAATTGTGTCCATGATATGCATCATTTTCTGCAAGACTGCAAATCCTCTCAATTGTAAACTATACCAAAGCCCAAATAGTAAAAGTCTCTAGATTAACTCGTGCTAATGACTTTGTCCACATTATTTTCAATCACTGATGTTAAGCCCAAATAACTTCAAACAATGTACAAAAAAACAACAATTCCACAATCATTAACTGTATCATAAATCCCGATCTTCAATTCTTATAGAAAATGTGAAATGCAGGCTACATTTCCTAAAATTCTACCACCCACCGTACAAAAGTACAAATTCTACTTCACCAGACCAAAAATGCCAGAGAACTACACAATTAACCATTTCCTACGACAAAATAAAATTGTGCTAGATCCATCTCGTCAGCACAAAAGAGTAGAAAAGTCTATGAAATCTATAAATAGCAATGCATGGCAAAAGCATTGATTTTCCACTAAAAAATTATCCATTTTTTGAGTATTTTGTGGCCAGATGCAGAGTAAGACTCCCACCAAGTGGTCTCCCTTGGAAATTTCATCACAATTAAATTTCTTACCAAAAACACAAAGAAAAATAGAGGAAACTTTTTTTGTGAAGATGTTTTGTATCATATAACTGACTCATGTTTGCATCATAACAAACTCTTTGTAAATTATAACTAAGTAAACTTCATACATTTTACATCATTTTCATGCCAAGCAAATGTACCCAAAGCGAATTAACAAACTATGTGGTGCAATAAACGCAAAAAATCGCACTCTGCTCCCCAAAATACGAACATCAACTATAATTTAATTGTGCAAATTCTATTTCACCAGATCAAAAAATGCTAGAGAACTACCCAATTAACCATGTCCTGCAACAAATAAAAGTTTCGCCGAAGCGAACTATCAATCCATCTAATGTCATAAATTTCCACACTGCAATGTACAGAAATAAATAAATAAATTAAAACGAGATTTCGATCCGATCCATGGCCGGGGAGGACAAACAAAGAAAAAGAAGGGAGACAATGGGATAACCTTTTGATAATCGCGAGCGGCCGCCGCCATGACATTTCCCATAGCGAGGCCGGAAAGAGTCGAGCGGAACGAATCAGGATCCATGGTTCCCCTCTTCTCACTGATCGCCGAGGCGAATCCCACTTCTATGGAAGGGGTACAGGAAGGGATCGACTTATGAGTACCGGCGGCGGCGGTGGCGGTAGTGGTGGCGGCGGCGCCGGCAGTCGCCGGAATTTGCGGCGGCGGAGGAGGGAGGGATGGAGACGATGAGGGGAGAGGGGCATGGGCGGGGAAAGCATATTTTGATCCGGGGGTATTTTTGTCAATTGGGCGATTTTCAAGTGATTAAAATTTTTTAATTTTTAATTTTTTTAAAAAAATAAAACTTTATATTCAAGCTTAAGAAATAATCTAATAATCTACTATTACATTGTTTTTAAACCATTTTAAATTACT
>JAURVB010004472.1:0-54562 GCA_033002965.1 Piper betle
GAATATAAAACCCTGACTCGAATCGTGGGTTTTACAGTTCCCATTTGGAATTGGCGACACGAGCGCGCCGCTAGGTAGGCGATGCAGGCATCACCGAGGCTGGAAGGCGGCCGGACTTAGCTAGGGTGACACACGTAACAGCATGGCAGGGCTGGGCGGCGACGATTGACGGCGGCGGCTGGAGGGCGGCTGCTGTTGGGAAAAGGGGATGGCGCCAGGGAAGAAGAAGAAGAAGAAAATTACCTTCGATGGCAAACTTGCAAAAAATGCTTGATTTGACACAACTCGAGTTAAATAGTAATACCAACTCATAAATAACACCTGACTCGATAGAGGCTCAAGTTAAAAATAATATGAACACGTAATATATCTTTAAAAATAATTATTTTAATAGGTTATGGGTTAAAGTTACTAAACTAATTAATTATTATACGAAATTGCCACGAGTAAATAAAAAAATACGATAATGATAAAATTTCGATAATTAATCGGCACAACAAACAATTAAATTAAATCGGAGGTTATAAGTAATTAATAAAATAAAGATTTTACCTTTACCATATTAAATTTAATGTTAGGTAAATAAAGTGATTATTTTAATAATTGGTTGGTAATGTAAAAAATAGGCTATTAAAATATAGTTGGGTAGCAATCACTTGCGTCGAACCTAAATAAAGTAATGAAAATAAATAAAGTTCGAAACTTTATTGAGTCGAATAATTTAAAATAATTGTATTAATAATATTTTTGAATAATAAAAATTACTTTAAATAATTTAATCGAACAACTTAATTAATTAAATTGCTATAAATAATAGTAGCGATTAATAATTATAACCGTAAACTAAATCATCAAGATCAGGGTTAAGTAATAATCATCGCAAAGGAAAATTAAATACTTGTTTATTAGTAATAATTATTTTATCAATTTTTAAGTATTAATTATGATTTAGATAATTAATTTAAAATATAAAGTAGGACTTAAATGATTATATCACATGAATAGTTAATTACCTCACTAGATTTGTTGAGAATTTAATATTTAATATTTTTGAATTGTTATATGTTGTCAAAATTTTTAATATATATATTAGACATATAGCTGCATGCATTTATACTTGAATGAAATTATACTTATGTATAATTTTATGCTGTCATTTATATTAGGATCATTGGTCGCAGTTGCGAGTTCAAAATATCTAGGTCTATATAATTATTCGAAATATTGTATTTTCCCACACTGGTATAATTATTTAAAATGTTGTATTTTCCCAAACTGGTAGCCTTTGTCGGCACTAATCTCAGAATGAGCTGGGAGATGATTTTTAATCGCAGAATGAGCTGGGGGAAAATTTCTAATGTAAGAATGAACTAGGAGATAATGACTAATCTAAGAATGACCTAGGAGACCACTTAATCTCAAAATGAGCTGGGAGACAATTTCTAATCTTAGAATGAACTGGGAGACAATGACTAATCTCAGAATGAGTTGGGAACAATTTCTAATCTCAAAATAAATTAGGAGAGAATGACTAATCTCCGAATGACTTGGGAGACCACCTAATCTCAGAATGAACTGGGAGAAAATTTCTAATATCAGAATGAGCTGGGAGAAAATTTCTAATCTTAAAATAAACTGAGAGACAATGACTAATCTCAAAATGACCTGGGAGACCACCTATCTCAGAATGAGCTGGGAGTCTGCACACCAGGCTTTTCTTGACTGTAAAGGGAAGAGAGTGGTGACAAAACCTTGTAATTGTGAGATGGGAGTGATTTTCCAAGGGTCATTGGATGATCCATCTTCTTGTATCATGTTGATCGGTGAGGCACTCGATTTATTTGGTGAGGGTTGTAAATCCTTTTTGGCTAACTTAGTTGAGTCTGAGTCAAAACCCAAAGAGTTTTCCTTGATTCCTATGGTAGCAGAGTTTCCCGATGTATTCCTAGAAGAACTTCCAGGGTTATCTCCTAAGTGGTCAGTGGAGTTCACCATTGACATAGCACTTGGAACAACACAAATTTCTAAAGCACCATACCGTCTGGCTCCAACAGAACTCAAGGAGTTCAAGAGTCAACTAGAAGAGTTATTGCAGGTTGGCTTCATCTGACCAAGTACTTCACCCTGGGGAGCCCCGGTTCTTTTTGTGAAGAAGAAAGATGGATCACTGCGGCTGTGTATTGACTATCGACAACTCAATCAATGTATTGACTATCGACAACTCAATCAAGTGACAGTCAAGAATCGGTATCTCTTACTAAGGATTAATGACTTGTTTGATCAGACTAAAACAGCCAGAATATTTTCTATGATTGACTTGTGGTCTGGTTATCACCAGTTGCGAGTAAAGGAGTCGAATGTACAGAAACGGCATTCCAAACTCAGTATGGACATTATGAGTTTCTTGTTTTGCCTTTTGGTCTAACAAATGCACCGGTAGCCTTTATGTCACTCATGAACATAGTATTCCATGCATACTTGGACAATTTTATTATCGTGTTTGTCCCTGACATTCTGGTCTATTCAAAAAATGAAGAAGAGCATGTGAAGCACCTGTCTATTACTCTTCATGTTCTGCGAGAATATCAACTGTTCGCCAAGCTCTCAAAGTATGACTTTTGGATGAGGGAGGTAAATTTCCTTGGTCATATTGTCTCAAAGGCCGGAATGGCAGTAGATCGATCAAAAGTGAAAGCAGTCACTGATTGGCCACAACCTACGTCAGTCACTGATATCAGAAGCTTCCATGGTTTCTATAGGAAATTAATTAAAGACTTCTCCTTAGTAGCATTGCCGATGCCCAAAATCACAAGGAAGGGAGTCAAGTTTGAATGGAGTAGTAAGTGTGAGGAGAGTTTCCAGTATCTAAAGAAGCGTCTAACAACTGCACCAGTCTTGACCCTGGCAAATGGTAATGAAGGATTCGTAGTCTTTAGTGATGCGTCTCGGTTGGGTTTAGGATGCATGCATTTCTACTCGAATAAAATTATACTTATGTATAATTTTATGTTCTCATTTAGATTAGGGTCGTTGGTCGTAGCTACGAGTTCGGAAAATCCAGGTCCGTATAATTATTTGAAATGTTGCATTTTCACAAGCTAGTAACCTTTGTCGGCACTAATCTCGGAATAAACTGGGAGATGATTTCTAATCTTATAATAAATTGGGAGATAATGACTAAACTCAGAATGAACTGGGAGACAATTTATAATCTCAGAATGAACAGAGAGATAATGACTAATATCAGAATGACCTGGGAGACCACCTAATCTTAGAATGAACTGGGAGATAGTGACTAATCTCAGAATGAACTGGGAGACCACATATTCTTAGAATGAACTGGGAGACGATTTCTAATCTTAGAATGAACTAGGAGGTAATGCCTAATCTCAGAATGAACTGGGAGACGATTTCTAATCTCAAAATGATGTGCGAGATTGTGAGATCCCTCAACTTAGTCCCACATCTAATACCTACTGGGAGAAGATCCTGTTTATAAGTGGGAATGGACTAGAGATCTTTAACTTCCGGGGTACCCATTTTAAAGAAATGACTTAGCCCATTACGTTGCACTTTGGGCTGGGTCGTTACAAATGGTATCAGAGCCGACCTGGTATCGTGTTAGATGGTGGGCTGGATTAGAAACGTTGGCTAGGCTGCCGGTCACGGGCCATAAAGGTCGTGGGCTGGGGCTAGCAACGGGCCAAGAATAGGTATTTCAGGGATGAAATTCCCTAAGGTGGGTGGATTGTGAGATCCCTCAACTTAGTCCCACATCTAATACCTACTGGGAGAAGATCCTGTTTATAAGTGGGAATGGACTATAGATCTTTAACTTTCGGGGTACCCATTTTAAAGAAATGACTTAGCCCATTACGTTGCACTTTGGGCTGGGTCGTTACAAATGGTATCAGAGCCGACCTGGTTCCGTGTTAGATGGTGGGATGGACTAGGGACGTTGGCTAGGCTGCCGGTCCACTGGCCAAAAAGGTCACGGGCTGGGGATAGCAACGGGCCAAGACTAGAAATGTTGGCTAGGCTGCCGGTCACGGGCCAGAAAGGACGTGGGCTGGGGCTAGCAACGGGCCAAGAATAGGCATTTCGGGGACGAAATTTCCTAAGGTGGGTGGATTGTGAGATCCCTCAACTTAGTCCCACATCTAATACCTACTGGGAGAAGATCCTGTTTATAAGTGGGAATGGACTAGAGATCTTGAACTTCCGGGGTACCCATTTTAAAGAAATGACTTAGCCCATTACGTTGCACTTTGGGCTGGGTCGTTACAAATGGTATCAGAGCCGACCTAGTATCGTGTTAGATGGTGGGCTGGATTAGAAACGTTGGCTAGGCTGCCGGTCACGGGCCAGAAAGGTCGTGGTCTGGGGCTAGCAACGGGCCAAGAATAGGCATTTCGGGATGAAATTCCCTAAGGTGGGTCGGTTGTAAGATCCCTCAACTTAGTCCCACATCTAATACCTACTGGGAGAAGATCCTGTTTATAAGTGGGAATGGACTATAGATCTTTAACTTTCGAGGTACCCATTTTAAAGAAATGACTTAGCTCATTACGTTGCACTTTGGACTGGGTCGTTACAGAGATAATGACAAATCTCAAAATGAATTGGGGGACGATTTCTAATCACAAAATAAACTTGGCGATAATGACTAATCTCAGAATGATTTGGGAGACCACCTAAATCTCAGAATGAACTGAGAGAAAATTTCTAATCTCAAAACAACTTGAGAGACAATTAATAATCTCAGAATGACCTGAGAGACATTTACAACTCTCAGAATGACCTGATAGACAATTACTATTCTTAGAATGACCTGAGAGATAATTACTAATAGACTTGTGAAACGATAATAAAGACGGGTGAAATGATAATAGGGATTCTATTGACTTGTTTCATTTAATTATGCGGCTTAGTGGTTTTATCACTAACACGGAATTGCCTCCGCAGGTGAGCAGCTATAGAGTGAAGAATAGAAGTGTGGTTGGTGGTTCTTTTACCAAGCTAGGTATGGTGAATAGATAATAAATAAATTAGAATTCCTTATTATTCTCTTGTGTTATAAATGTGGCTATGGGAAATGGTCCGAGACTGTGAGACGGTTATTTTATATTTTAGAGAATATAATTTATTGTTATGATCTATATTATATGTTGCAAGACTTATTTGCTGTATTTCAATTCATGTTCTGGAATGTTACATTTACATTAACTATAATTTTTAAGTAACACCCGGTCCGGTTCGGGCGGGCCGTTACAGCGTGAGTTAATGGCAAATATCAGTAACTACAAGCCATGGGCCACGTAGCGTATGTACGCATGCATGGGATTGGAGCTGGATTGGGTGGCCAACCCTCCCAGCATATTAAGAGCTCCGCATAGGCTCATAACGACTAAAAGTCTCGTGAAATGATAATTGGGATTATATTGACTTGTTTCATTTAATTATGCGGCTTAGTGGTTTTATCACTAATGCAAAATTGCTTCTGCAGGTGTGCACCTTTGGACTGAGGACTAATAGTGTGTTGGTGAATCTTTTACCAACCCAGGTTTGGTGAATTGATGATAAATTAGACTTCCTTTTATTCTCTTGTGTTATAATCGTGACTATGGGAAATAGTCTGAGATTGTGGGATGGTTATTTTACATATTGTCATATGTTATTAGAACATGTTTTATTTTTTATGATTTATAAATTCTATACGTATTTGTTGTATTATGAATCATGTTCTAGAATCTTATTTTTACATCAATTATATTTTTAGGTAACACCCGGTCCGGTTCTGGCGGGTCGTTACAGGTGGTATCAGAGCCATGTTTTCCACTAGCTCACAAATTATGACTCAAGTACCTTGTTGAAAGTCTAGTAATTGTCTTTTCCCACTATGTTGTGTTATTACTTAACAAATTCATTCGCTAATAAACCTAAGTTATAACTGAAAAAGAACATATAAATGAACCATGATGTTTCATATAGCAAGCACTTGTCGACAGTCGAACCGATCTCCTCAGTTGACTTCAAACACTGAGAATGTATTGGCCCAGATTCTGACAGACATATAGGGACTGGCTTAGGCTTCAAAAAATACAAATTCTGTGATTAAAAATATTGTTTAGCGGTTACCGGGAGTTGTAGCAGGGAATGGAGCCTCAAACTCAGCAGCGGGTCCCATAATCACCCTAGACGGTGGTCAAGGAAGTGCCCAAGGGTGGGCAGGGTTAGCAGACCTGATATGGAACCTCCATGAATAAGCTTGAGAACCCCTTTTTATATTTGAACCCCCAACACATTAACATGAAAACCCCATTAACCACTCAGCAACAACCCCTAAGAAAAAGGCTAGAACTCAGATTTCTTAGAAAGATGATCAAGAATCAGAATTAAGAAAACTTGTTTCTAAATCCCAATTTCGAAACACTCCACAAGAAAGATGATCAATCCACTTGAATGTTTCTTTAAGCATGTATTCTACTCAAGAACACAAAGATAAAAGCAAAGGCTTTTAGGTTTTTCTTATAACTTTCAGATCCCCCTCAACAAAATGGTTAAGGCATATATATATAGCCTTTACAAAGGAAACCCTAAAAACTAAATAAAACTAATGGGCTTATAATAGGCAAATTCGTCCAGCCCATTACTTAACAAAATAAAACCCAAATACAAAGCTTAAATAACTCTCCCAAGCCTATTTGGCCAGCCCATAACATATATGGCTCATTACAAACTTAATTAAACCCATTAGTAGTAACTTGGACTTGAATTAAGTTGTATTGAACTTGAGTTGCATTTGCACCAAAGCTTTGATGTCCTTGTAACTCTTCACTAGCTGAATTCACTAAGCCTTGTAAATGATGAATTAAGGCTTGTTGAAGCTTCTTAGATTTAGACCTTGTTATAGGTCCTTGAGGCATGCTAATCGGACTAGAAGCTTCTTCCACTTGATCCTTGCCTTCTTGATCATGCTCATCTTCATGGTGTGTAGGCTGCTCCATAACAAGACCCGAGCGAGAGTCCAAACCCAGTGCCACCGGTAGTCCGACAAGTGTTGCTGCCAGCTATTGATGATAGTGACCGTGACACTATGGAAAAGTTCAGGAAGAATGGAGCTGACATATTTAATAGAGGGATCGATCCAATAAAGGTGGAGAGCTGGATAGACATTATCGAAAAACCTTTAGGGCTCTGTCTGTGCCCCACTGCCATCAAGTGAGGTTGGCATCATGCATGTTTCAGGAGGAAGCATCTTACTGGTGGAAATCCATGAAAAAAACCACATTCCATCGACGTCGAGTTGTTTGGTGATGGTTGTAAAGCCTTTTAGCTAACTTATTGAGTCTGAGTCCAAACCCAAATAGTTATCCATGATTCCTGTGGTAGCAGAGTTTCCCGATGTATTCTCCGACGAACTTCCATGGTTACCTCCTAAGCGGGCAGTGGAGTTCACCATTGACCTAGCACCTGGTGTAACACCAATTTTTGAAGCACCATACCCCATGGCCTCAAAAAACCTAAGGAATTAAAGAGTCAACTAGAAGAGTTGTTACATGTAGGTTTCATCTGACCAAGTACTTCACCCCGGCGAGTCCCTATTCTTTTTGAAGAAAGATGGGGATCGCTTCGACTGTGTATTGACTATCGACAACTCAATCAAGTGACTGTCAAAAATCAGTACCCCTTACAGAGGATTGATGACTTGTTTGATCAGCTAAAAATAGTCGGAGTATTTTCTAAGATAGACTTGCAGTCTCGTTATCACCGGTTGCGAGTAAAGGTGTAAAACCCTGAAAATAATTAGGTTATTTTATTTAGGGTTTAGTAAATCTTAAAATGAATCAATTATATAATTAAATTAATCCTTGGAAATCAATATTTTATCAATTATAACCCATTCAAGTTTTTGACCTTTCGTTATTGCACAAATATAGTTATGAGTAATTACATTCTTTTCTATAAAGTTTAATATAGTGACTTCTTAAATTCCACACATATTTATAAAATTTAATGCAATGACTTCTAGAATTCCACACATATTCTTCTATATAAAGGAAAGTTCTATTGATAAATGACACATCCTCTGGATAGTTGTGAGCACATTTGACACACAAAGGGGAAGACTTTAGGATTATTTGTTATAGTTACGGGTTCTTCACCAAATTTTAAGGTCTGTATTATTATTTAAAATGTTGTATTTTCCCTTCTGGACAACCTGGTCAGCCTGAGCTCAGATTCGACCACCATGCACCGAGTGCAACCGTGGTCAACGAATTGACTCAGTCCGACATGGGCTATGCCCTTCATAATCCAATAATGGAGATGTTAGAAAGGACCTGACAATCCATAATACATAAATTGGACAAGGCGGACTGGACTCGCCAGCCAATTACAGACATGGTGGATTGGACTCACTAGCCGATAACGGACATGGCGGATTGGACTCGCCAGCTGGTAATGGACATGATAGACTGACCCATCAGCCAATAAATTAGACATGTTGGATTGGACTTGCCAGCCAATTACGGACATGGTGGATTGGACTCACCAGCCGATAACAGGTATGGCGGATTGGACTTGCCAGCCGGCAATTGACATGATGGACTGTCCCATCAGCCGATAGATGGACATGGTGGACTAACCCATCAGCCAACTAATGGACATGGTGGACTGAACCATCAGCTAATAACTGGACATGTTGCAATGGTCACAACAGCCAATATTATAGATAATGATAGGCAGTTTATGGACTTGTTTTATTTAATTATACGGGTTAGTGTTTAATCACTAACGCGGAATTGCCTTCGCAAGTTAGTAGTTATAACTAAAGACTAAGAGACGATAGGGTGGTTTTCTACCAACTCAAGTGGTGAATAGATAATAAGTAGACTTCTCTTTTTACTTTTCTTGTGTTATAAATGTGGCTATGGGAAACGGTCCAAGACTGTGGGATAATTATTTCATACATTGTCATTTGAAACATAAGTTCTTTTGAGTTAGAAATGCTATACTTATTTGCTTTCATATTATTCATCTAACCTTTTAAGTAATACTTGGTCCGATTAGGACTGGTTGTTATAGGGTTTGTTTTGTTAAATTTTGAGAACACCTGGCCAGAAAGGCCCACAATATCATGAAACATGTCGGGTCATTACAAAAGGAGTCAGATATACAGAAAATGGCTTTCCAAACACAATATGGACATTATGAGTTTCTTGTTATGCCTTTGGGTCTAACAAATGCACCAGCAACCTTTATGTCACTCATGAACATAATATTTCACGCATACTTGGACAAATTTATAATCGTGTTTGTGGACGACATTCTGATGTATTCAAATAATGAAGAAGGGCACGTGGAGCACCTGTCCATTACTCTTCAAGTCCTATTGGAGAATCAACTGTTTGCCAAACTCTCAAAGTGTGACTTCTGCTTGAAGGAGGTAAACTTCCTTGGTCATACTATCTCTGTAACGACCCAGCCCAAAGTGCAACGTAATGGGCTAAGTCATCTCTTTAAAATGGGTACCCCAGAAGTTAAAGATCTATAGTCCATTCCCACTTATAAACAGGATCTTCTCCCAGTAGGTATTAGATGTGGGACTAAGTTGAGAGATCTCACAATCTACCTTAGGAAATTTCGTTCCCGAAATGCCTATTCTTGGGCTGTTGCTAGCCCCAACCCACGTCCTTTCTGGCCCGTGACCGGCAGCCTAGCTAACGTTTCTAGTCTTAGCCCATTGCTAACCCCAGTCCATGACCTTTCTGGCCCATGACCGGCAGCCTAGCCAACGTCCCTAGTCCATCCCACCATCTAACACGAAACCAGGTCGGCTCTGATACCATTTGTAACGACCCAGCCCAAAGTGCAACGGAATGGGCTAAGTCATCTCTTTAAAATGGGTACCCCGAAAAACAGGATCTTCTCCCAGTAGGTATTAGATGTGGGACTAAGTTGAGGGATCTCACAATCCACCCACCTTAAACCGAAGATGGATGTCCTTGGGAATACTATCATATATTTCTAACTTGGGGAGATTGTAAAGACCCGGAATATATGTATATAGACCCGGATATATATATATATATATATATATATATATATTCGACGCGGTGGGATCGAACGTTGGTATCCATGAATTTGTTTAAATTATTTACCCGCTACCCGGTTAAATATTAATTACCCGGTCAAGTGGAAAGTATTAGTTAACCGGTTAAGTATTTTTACCCGGTTAAGTAAACCATACCATTTAACCGTTTAAACTAGTAAAGTGAACCATACCATTTAAGAGGTTGAGTGAAAAGGTTAAGTGAACCGTGTTAATTACCCAATTACCCAGTTAAAGGAATTATGGTAAAAGGGTGCTTCCAAAAACCCTAGCCGTCATTTATTCTTTATAAAAGGAGAAGGGGTCGTTGAACCTAGGAAATACCAATGGATGATGGGGTGTGAGAATTTAATGAAGGGGTCGTTGAACCTAGGAAATACCAATGGATAATGGGGTGTGAGAATTTAATGAAGGGGTCGTTGAACCTAAGAAATACCAATGGATGATGGAGTATGAGAATTTAATGGAGGGAATAGTTGAAGTGTATATATATGCAGGAGGAGGGAGTATTTCATCCCTCATCTCCGTCCCAGGCGACCTCCCCATTACTGTATTAGGGTTCACGGGTCACAGTCAGACGTAATCACAAATCAGGTACGTATAATAGATAGAACATCATACTTTCCTTGTTGGTAGCCTAGGTCGGCCTGAGCCCAGATTCGAATACCATGCACCGAGTGCAACCGGGGTCAATGAATTGACTCAGTCCGACATTGGGTCATGTTATGTACGTGAATTTTGTAATGCATTGACATTGTTTTGGAGTAGTGATAGCCACCCCATAAAAAGGCTACGGCCGGGGTGAGTGAGGCACAGCTATTTCTCCATCGCATTGGAGTGTAGTGATAGCCGCCCCATAAAAAGGCTACGGCCGGGGTGTGTGAGGCACTGGCACTGGAGTGCAGTGATAGCCGCCCCATAAAAAGGCTACGGCTGGGGTGTGTGAGGCACTGGCACTAGAATTGGTAGTGAGAGCTTCCCCACAAAAAGGGCATAGCAATCACCTGAGTGCAGTGATAGCCGCCCCACAAAAAGGCTACGGCCGAGGTGTGCAAGGCATTGGCACTAGAGTGCAGTGATAGCCTCCCCATAAAAAGGCTACGGCCGGGGTGTGCGAGGCACAGGCACTAGAATTGGTAGTGAGAGCTTCCCCACAAACGGGGCATAGCAATCACCCTAGTGCAGTGATAGCTACCCCACAAAAAGGCTACGGCCGGGGTGTGCGAGGCATTGGCACTGGAGACGGTAGTGGTAGCCTCCCCACAAAAAAGGCTACGGCTGGGGTGTGCGGATCACAGCGGATACCTCCTCCGCATTGTTTTGGAGTATAGCGGAATCGCTCCACCGTATATTAAAATAAACATAATGAAATAGTGGAATGTACTTGTCTTATTTTATCTATTATACTACTTAGTGTTGTAATCACTAATGCGGAATTGCCTCCGCAGGTGTGCAGATACGAGATTAGGTGATTGACATCCAGAGTATGGAGCAAAATAAATATGAGGACTCCTTTTTTTATTTAATTGAGAAATAAGTGTGGCTGCTGAGAAATGGTCCAAGACTTTGGGATCTTTATATATGTTTTTGTTAAATAAAAAATGTTAGTCATATTTACTTAATTGTGAGTAACACCTGGCAAGCTAGGCCCACAATATTGTGAAAAATGGCGGGTCGTTACAGGTGGTATCAGAGCAAGGTTTTCCACAAGCTCACATCTTATGACTCAAGTACCTTGTTGAAGAGTCCAATATTTATCTTTCTCAAATGGGGTATGTCATTAGTGAATTAGTGGACTCATTAACAAACCTAAGTAATCATTGGAAAAAATAAAAAAATTTTCTTTTTGAACATAACAGAATGTCGATGGGAACCGCAAAAGGAAGTTTCAGGAGATTTAGTGTCGACTATGTAAAAATTGTAACAAGATGCATTCAGGGTTATGCAGTGAACCCCGTCGGTGCTACAATTGTGGAAGGACGGGACACATACACAAGGACTGTCGTTAGCCTCCGAAGCAACAACAAGAGCAACCTGAGGTTCCGAAGATATAGTTAATCATGGTCATCCTGTTGATGTTATAATATTTCGGGGACGAAATATTTCTAAGTTGGAGAGATTGTAAGAACCATGAAAATATGTGAAAATTTTTATTTCAAGACTTGAACCTAAGTATTATGAACTATTATTTTCGATGAATGGATATGGTTGGTTATAAAGTAGACCGGTCACGGTTCAACGTAAAGTCAAACCCTAACCTTAGAGAAGACGTAAGGCCAAACTCTGGCATTAGGGAAGACGAACCCAACCTAGAGAATACTGATTCATGAACGGATGATGGGGTAAGAAAATTTAATAAAGGGACTCGTTGAACCTAGGGAATACCTATACATGAATAGATGTGAGAATTTAATTGAGGAACTCGTTGAAGCATATATATATATAGGAGGAGGGGGTTAGGGAGGAGGGAGAGTCCACTCCTTCTTGCCTCCTCTCCAGTGCCTTTCCATTGTGGTGTCTTTGGGTGTTGAGATATTGTATGGTTGCAAATTAAATGGCAGATATGAAATTCAACCCTTATTTTTTTTAGTCGCACTGTTCAAAATCTAATAATGGACATGTCAGAATGGAACAGACAGTCCGTAAATAAATATCGGCTCAACCTAATACAGTGGTACTGTGAAATGGACCCATCGGCCAATATGGGGTACGGTGGAATGGACCCATCGGCTCAACATAATAAGTGGTACGGTGGAATGGACCTATCGGCCCAACCTAATACAGTGGTACGGTGGAATGGACCCATCGGCCAATAGGGGGTACCGTGGAATTGACCCATCGGCTCAACATAATAAGTGGTATGGTGGAATGGACCCATCAGCTCAACATAATAAGTGGTACAGTGGAATGGACCTATCAGCCAATAAGGGGTACGGTGGAATGGACCCATCGGCCAATAGGGGGTACGATGGAATGGACCCATCGGCTAATAGGGGGTATGGTGGAATGGACCCATCGGCCCAACATAATAGGGGGTACGATGGAATAAACCCATCAGCCAATAGGGGGCACGATGGATTGACCCATCCGCCCAACATTTTATAGTGGCACGGTGGACTAACCCATCAGCCAATAGAACTACAACATAATAGGGGGTACGATGGAATGAACCCATCGGCCAATAGGGGGCACGATGGACTGACCCATCGGCCCAATATTTTATAGTGGCACAGTGGACTAACCCATCAGCCAATAGAACTACATCGAGCTTGATCCCGACATGGGTATGTAGGCCAATCAAGATTGTTTGATTTCAGCTCAAATAAGGTAGAATAAAAGTATGATAGGATAGTCAGGTTAGGAGAATGGGTAATAAATGAGACTTCTTTTTATTTTGTTTTGAGTTATAAATGTGGCTATGGGAAATGGTCTAAGAGGAACCATTATTTTATAACTTATTACTCGGATTTAGTAGTTTTATTTTGGTAACACCTGGCCAACAAGGCCCACAATATTGTTAAAAATGGCCGGGTCGTTACAAATGGTATCAGAGCTGACCTGGTTCCGTGTTAGATGGTGGGCTGGATTAGGAACGTTAGCTAGGCTGCCGGTCACGGGCTAGAAAGGTCGTCGGCTGGGGCTAGCTACGGGCCAAGAATAGGCATTTCGGGGACAAAATTTCCTAAGGTGGGTGGATTGTGAGATCCCTCAACTTAGTCCCACATCTAATACCTACTGGGAGAAGATCCTGTTTATAAGTGGGAATGGACTATAGATCTTTAACTTCCGGGGTACCCATTTTAAAGAGATGACTTAGCCCATTACGTTGCACTTTGGGCTGGGTCGTTACAATCTCAAAGGCCGGAGTTATAGTGGATCCATCAAAAGTGAAGGCAGCCACTAATTGGCCACAACCCAAGTCAATCACCGGCATCAGATGCTTCCTTGGCTTAGAGGGCTATGACAAGAAATTCATTAAAGACTTCTCCTCAGTAGCATCGCCGATGACTAAACTCACAAGGAAGGGAGTCAAGTTCGAATGGAGTAGAAAGTGTGAGGAGAGTTTCCAGTCTTTGAAGAAGAGTCCAACAACATCTTCAGTCTTGACACTGCCAAATGGTAATGAAGGATTCGTTGTCTTCAGTGATGCATCCCTGTTGGGTTTAGGATGTGTCCTTATGCAAGGAGGTAAAGTGGTGGCCTATGCCTCTCGTCAATTAAAGAATCATGAGCAAAATTATGCAACTCTTGACTTGGAACTGGCAGTAGTGGTTTTGCACTGAAGATTTGGAGACATTACTTGTATGGAGCCCTGTTTGAAGTCTTCACTAACCACAAGAGTTTGAAGCATATCTTCACCCAGAGCCGGGGGATAGAGTATTTGAAGGGCTATGACTTCCAAATCTTATACAATCCGGGGAAAGTGAATGTGGTAGCAAATGCATTCAGTCAGAAGGGCGAGGTGGACAAAGGTCAGCAGCTAGCTAGACTTTAGGCCATGTCAGCAGAAGTGGTGGCTATCAACCCTTTGGAGCAACTAATAGGATTACTGACAAATTTGGTTATTTCTAATGATTTAGTTGATCATGTTAAACTAGCACAAATGGGTGATGAGGAGCTGAATGAAATGTTGGACAAGATTCCTAACATTGTAGCTTATTCCAATAGTGTGATCAGATTTAGAGGAAGGTTGTGTGTACCCAAGGATGATGCACTAAGACAGAATATCTTTGAGGAGGCTCATCGCTCAAAGTTCTCGATACACCCTGAAATTACTAAAATGTATTTATTAGGATTTAAAGCGAACCTACTGGTGGATTGGGATGAAGAGCGATGTTGTGGATTTTGTCTCCAACTGTCAGACTTGCCAACAGATCAAAGCCCAACATCAACAATCTGGAGGACTATTGCAACCTTTAGAAATACCAACTTAGAAATGGGAGTGTGTCACATACGATTTTATATCAAAGCTACCAAAGACTCAGAAGAAGCATGACTCCATATGGGTAGTTGTGGACCGACTAACTAAGGTAGCTCACTTCACCCCCACAAAATCAATGAGGACAGCGGAATACCTAGCAGGATTGTATGTCGACAATCAAGTTGCATGGGATTCCAAAGGAGATAATCTCCAACCGAGATCCCATATTCACCTCACATTTCTGGGAAGCTTTCCAAAAAGCCATGGGGATTCAAATCAAGCCGAGTACAACATAGCATCCCCAGACTGATGGTCAAAGTGAGAGGACTATTTAAACTTTGGAAGATTTGTTAAGAGCTTGCATTCTTGATTGGGGAGGTGACTGGGAGAAACACTTACCCTTGGCTAAATTTACCTTCAATAACTCTTACCAAGCTAGTATAGGGATGGCACCATTTGAAGCCTTATATGGTAGGCCCTGCAGGTCTCCATCGTGCTGGCTGGAGTCTACCGAAGTAGTTATAGTCGGGCCAGAGATGGTGAGGGAAGATAATGAAAAGGTGAAACTCATTCATCAAAGGCTTAAGGCAGCTCAGGATTGACAAAAGAGTTATGCCGATACTCAAATGAGTGATCTAGAGTTCTAAGTTGGGGAGTTTGTGTACCTAAAGACATCTCCTACGAAGGGGGTGATCAGATTGAGAACATCACGGAAGTTGAAGCCAAGATTTATTGAACCGTTTCCAATCATTGATCGAGTTGGAAATTGTGCATATAGACTAGCATTACCACCAAGCCTAGTTGGAGTACACAATGTTTTCCATGTGTCAATGCTAAAGAAATATGTACGAGATGAGGATCATATAATCACAAATTTTGAAGACTTATAGCTACAATCAAATTTGACCTACGAGGAAAAGCCGATTTGCATCCTGGCAAGAGAAATAAAGACACTCAGGAACAAGGAAATTCCTTTGGTAAAAGTACTATGGAAAAATCAGGGGTCACAGGAAGCTACATACATGGGAGATTGAATAAGAAATGGCAAGGAAATACTCTATGCTATTCTTGGCATAAGATAAAATTAATCATGATTGTTCTGTTGCCCTTTATGATATTTTAGGGACGAAATATTTCTAGGTTGGGGAGATTGTAAATAATCCAAAAAAACAATATTCAACTCGGTCGGGGAAGGATCAAACGTTGGAGAATTAATATTATTAATTATATTATATTCTCTACATGGTTAATTCTACCCGGTTAATTATTTTATTTTATTATTCACCCGGTTACCCGGTTAAATGAAATATGAGTGTTAGGGTGTTTTCCCATACCCTAGCTATCATATTCATTTTATTTGATGAGGGGGCGTCATCCTCACCCTTGCCGCCTTCATGCTCATTTTCTTCTCCTCTTCCTTACCGGTGCCGGATTCTTCCTTGCTTGGGTATCCTCCCTATCTCCCTATTCTAAATTTTCATGCATTCATATTTATTTTTAATTAATAATAAGCTTGATAAACATGAGAATTAATGTCTTAAATCAACAATAAAAAACTAAACTAAACTGAAAACTGGAAATCCCTCCATGGCCGACGAGTCTGAATTTTTTGCAAGGTGGGTGATCGTAGGCAAGGAATTTCAGGGCAGCCCCCACACTCTCGATGACCTCTCATGTTGCTAGGTTGAAGGGATGGCTCGCAGTGTCCCTAGTTTCCAATGGATGGCGGAAATTACACCTGTTGTGGGCGAAGTTGCAAAGGGTGACAAAGGTGACGGTTTCCTCTAAAATTGACGCTGTAATGGAAGATTTAGAGCGTAGACGCTAGTTGTTCTTCATTGACAACATCAAGGATCAATTACAGCAATTCCTGCCACCGGCAAAGGCTATTATAGGTGACCTTCTAGCCAGAATTTATGGCGGCGACGTGCAGACGTGGGGAGAACCTCTGATTGATGACGGCCTAGAGTTGGGGAGAACCCATGTGACATCCAAACGTGGCCGTTCTTCCTGGTTGTTGACGGCCTAGAGTTGCAGAACCACTGAATTGGTAGGAAGATGAAAGAAAGAAGTGGTCTTGAGGCTAGGAGAAGAAGGACAGGTCTAGTTTGGAGCAGGATGGTGTCACCTTGGATAGCTGCTGTAAAACATGGACTTTAGGCTTCATCTTTGGCTGTTTTAATTCGTTGTTGATGCTTTGTTGGGATGTTTATATGGTTGTTCAATTGGGTTGCTAGGGAAGGTTGCATAAGGTTGAAGAAGGACATGACCTGTTGTTGTACCAAGGTTAGGTCTGGAGCAGAGAGTACGTTGGGGAAGAAGAAGATGGCAGGGCAGTTTTGTAAATAATGGTTGACTCGACACCGGCTCGAGTTCAAAATAATACTAACTCGTAATAAATCTTTAAAAATAATTATTCTAATGGGTTATGGGTTAAAGTTGGTAAACTAATTAATTATTGTACGAAATCACCATAAGTAATAAAAATACGGTAAAGATAAACGGTCCATAATTAATCAGTGTACTACAAGGGATTAATTTAGATCGGATGGTTATAAGTAATTAATAAAATAAAGAATTTCCACTTTATCATATTAAATTTAATACTAGGTAAATAAACTGATTATTTTAATCAAGAGTTAATAAGGTAGAAAATTGGTTATTAAACTATAATCGTGTAAAAATCACAAGCATTGAACCTAAATAACATAATGGAAATAAATAAAGTTCGAAACTTTATTGAGTTGCATAATTGAAAATAATTGTATTATGTACAATTTTATGTTCTCGTTTAGATTAGGATCGTTGGTCACGGTTACAGGTTCACTTACGAAATATCCACATTCGTATAATTATTTGAAATGATATATTTTCCCTTGTTCGCAGCCCTGGTCTGCCTGAGCCCAAATTCGACCACCATGCACCGAGTACAACCGGGGTCAAGGAATTGACTCATTCCGACACAGGGCCGCACCCTTTAAAATTACTATGTGGGAATCTTGGTCAACTTGAGTATCTAACCACCATGCACTGGAATGCAACCGGGATCGATTCAATTCGGCACAAGGCAGCACCCCCTAAAAGACTAAACACCTGTCCCCATGCCGAAAGGGGTGACAGGGCATAGTGGCACAAGAAGGCTCATTATGCACTTGTGATACTTAGAGGGTGAGTCAATGGCAAATATCGGTAACTACAGGCCGTGGGCCACGTAGCGTGTGTGCGCATGCATGGGATTGGAGCTGGATGGGGTGGCCCCCCTCCCAGTATATTAAGAGCTCAGTGTAGGCTCATAACAACTAAAAGTCTCTTGAAATGATAATTGGGATTATATTGACTTGTTGAATTTAATTATGCGGCTTAGTGGTTTTATCAGTAATACGGAATTGCCTCCGCAAGTGAGCAGCTTTGGACTGAGGACTAAAAGTGTGTTGGTGAATCTTTTACCAACCCAGGTTTGGTGAATTGATAATAAATTAGACTTCTTTTTATTCTCTTGTGTTATAATTGTGGCTATGGGAAACAGTCTGAGACTATGGGATGGTTATTTTATATATTGTCAAATGCTAGCAGAACATATTTTATTTTTTTATGATTTATAAATTCTACACTTATTTGTTGTATTATGAATCATGTTTTATAATGTTATTGTTACATCAATTATATTTTTAGGTAACGCCCGGTCCGGTTAGGGTGGGTTGTTACAACCACGTTCAAATTGACCACTGGAAACACCAAAATGGAGGTTAGCAAAAACACACACAAAAACATATGTGGTGGCTAGGCTATGGATTATCTTAGGGTGGTGGCGGGTCTACCCTAAAGCAATCAGATCACCTTGGGAATTGCACTACATGTCCCAAAGAGGAGTTAGGACAATTTGAAAGGGTTATCAAACACATGGCAAGCACAGAAAAGACACACAAGGGACATAGTTGTCGCATCCAACCATATCCGACTCAACTGGACCAAACATGAAAAAGTCAGGCGTGTAGCATCTAAATAGGTGTACCGAGTGCCGGAGGAGACCAAGGCCGGGCAACTGATTATACTGTACCATACAGGAACCACAACAAGAAGACCTAATTCAGCTAAGAACCAAACCAACAGCAAAACCCTCAGGCATATGGCCTAGGTTTTACAAAATGGCTTACCGCACTTGCTATGGACATTATGAGTTCCACGTTATGCTTTTGGTCTGACAAATGCACCAGCAGCTTTATGTCACTCATGAACACGGTATTCCACCCATATTGGGACAAGCTTATTATCGTATTCATGGATGACATTCTGGTCTATTCAAACAATGAAGAGGAGCATACGAAGCGCCTGCCTATTGTTCTTCATGTTTTAAGGGAGAATCAGTTGTTCGTCAAGATCTCAAAGTGCGACTTCTTGTTGAAGGAGGTGAACTTTCTCGGTCATAACATCTCAAAGGCTGCACTAGATCCATCCAATGCAAAAGCAGAAATTGATTGACCACAAACTTAGTCAGTAACTGTAAAGACCGTGGAAAAAAATTTTTTTTAATATATTCGACTCGGGCAGAGAGGGATCGAACATTAGAGAATTAATATTAATTATATTATATTCTCTACCAGGTTAAGTCTACCCGGTTAAATATTTTATTTTTTAACCGGTTACCCAGTTAAATGAATTAAATACGGGTGTTAGTGTGTTTCCACAAACCCTAGCTGTCATTTTATTTATAAAGGACGTCCTCCACCCTAGCCTTCATTCGCATTCTCTTCTCCTCTTCGTTGCCGGCGTGTCTTCTCCCTTGCTTAGGTATTCCTATCTCCCTCTTCTTAATTTTCTTGCATGCATATCTTAATTTGATAATAAGTTTTATAATTGTGAGGATTAAAAGTTTAAAATCAATAAGAAAACAAATATAATTTTACACGGGAGAAATTGCCAACGAGTTTCCCATGTTCGGCGAGATGGGCAAGCACGGGCAAGCCCCGTCGGGAATCAGGGGCGACGACCATTCCGACGTCGGAAGATGATCCAACTCTCTTCTTCGATCAATATAGGGTTGATTTCAAGGCTGTGGATGCCGGCCTAGGGTGGTGAATAGGTAAAAACAGGGGACGGCGGTAAAAACAGGGGTGACGGCGGTGGGTGAAGAAATCCGGCCGTCCTAGGTGGCGACGGGTTCCAATAGGTGCTGTAATTGATGTTCGGCGGGGTAGACACCGGTGCTTCGCCGATAGCATCATGGGTTCCTTCACAGCAGTTCAGGCCGCCGGAACAGTCCATAACGAACGACCTTCTCGCCGGAATTCATAGCAGCGATGTGCAGAAGTGGGGAGGACGACCATACTCCATGCAACGTCCAAAGGTGGCTGATCCTTACTGTTTTGAGGCCGGCCTGAGGTCGTGGAACATATGAATTGGAGCAAGGTGCAAGAAAGGAGGGGTCTTGAGGCTGGGAGAAGAAGAATAGGCCAGGAGTTGGGCACCATGGTGCCGCACATGGTCGTCTTGGTTAAATGCTGTAAAACACGCGCTTTATACTTCCAATTGGTTGGTGGAGAAGGGTGAAGTTGAGGGAGGACGTGATTCAGGGTTTGAGTGCCAAGAAAAGGGGCGGAGAAGGAGGGCGTGGTCTGGTTTTGGGTGCAGAGAAGAGTGGCGACGGGAAGAAGAAGAAGAAGAAGGAGGGTGGCAGTTTTGTAAATATTGGTTGACTCGATACCAACTTGAGTTAAAAAACAATACGAACACGTAATAAATCTTTAAAGATAATTATTTTAATTGGTTAGTGTAAAGTTACTAAACTAATTAGTTATTTAACGAAGTCGACATGGAAATAGATAATAAAAAATACGGTAATGAGAAACTGTCGATACTTAATCGGCGTAATAAAAGTGATTAAATTAAATCGGACGGTTATAAGTGATTAATAAATAAAGATGTTACCTTTACAATATTAAATTTAATATTAGGTAACTAAAGTGTTTATTTTAATAATAATAGTAATATATATTAGTCATTTAGTTGCATGCATTTTTACTCGAATAAAATTATACTTATGTATAATTTTATGTCTTCGTTCAGATTAAGATCATTGGTCGCAGCTGCAAGTTCAAAATATCTAGGTCCGTATAATTATTTAAAATGTTGTATTTTCCCTTGTGGATAACCTAGTCAGCCTGAGCCCAGATTCGACCACTATGCATTGTGTGCAACCGGGATGAAGGAATTGACTCAGTTTGACATGGGCTATGCCCTTCATAATCAAATAATGGACATGATGGACTGACTCATCAGCCAATAAATTGGACATAGCACATTGGACATAGCACATTGGACTCGCCAGCCAATTACGAACATGGTGGATTGGACCCACACCCCAATAACGGACATGGGGGATTGGACTCGCCAGCCGGTAATGGACATGATGGACTCACCCATCAGCCAATAAATTGGACATGGCGGATTGGACTCGCCAGCCAATTACGGACCTGGTGGACTAACCCATCAGCCAATAGATGGACATGGTGGACTGACCCATCAGCCAACTAATAGACATGGTGGATTGGACTCACCAACCGATAACGGACATAGCGGATTGGACTCGCCGACCGGTAATGTATATGATGGACTGACCCATCACCCAATAGGTGGATATGGTGGACTGACCCATCAGCCAACTAATGGACATGGTGGACTGAACCATCAGCTAATAAATGCTCATGTTGGAATGGTCACAAGTGCCAATATTATAGATAATGATAGGGAGTTTATGGACTTGTTTTATTTAATTATACGACTTAGTGGTTAGTTACTAAAGCGGAATTGCCTCCGCAGGTTAGCAGCTGGACCTAAAGATTAAGAGACGACAGGGTGGTTCTTCTACCAACGCAGGTGGTGAACGGTTAATAAACGGATTTCTCTTTTTACTTTTCTTGTGTTAAAAATGTGGCTATGGGAAACGGTCCAAAACTATGGGATAATTACTTTATGCATTTTCATTTGAAAATAAGTTCTTTTGAGTTAGAAATGCTTGACTTATTTGCTTTCATATTATTCATGTAACCTTTTAAGTAACAGCTGGTCCGGTTAGGATTGGTTGTTATAAGGTTGGGTTTTATTAAATTTTGATTAACACCCTGCCAGCAAGGCCCACAATATCGTGAAAAATGGCGGGTCGTTACAGCGACTGAGATCGGAAATTTTATTAGTTTAGCAACAACTACAGGAGATTCATCAAAAACTTTTCCTTGGTGGCATCGCTAATGATCAAGCTCACAAGGAAGGGAGTCAAGTTCGAATAGAGCAGTAACTATGAGAAGAATTTCTCTTCTCCAAAGAAGAGTCTAGCCACACAACTTAACACAAGTAAGAATAACACATATACAAGTAAGTAAATAAATAAATAAATAAATAATTAATTAAATAGCTAATAGCAATTAGTCATAAATAATAACAATATAATTATCAAACATATGAACATACAACTAAACATGAATAAATAATTAAATAATTAATTAATATTGAATATCAATTAATCATTAATAATATCAATATAGATATCAAATATATGAATATATAATTAAACACATATATAAATATTAAAATCTGCGTGATCGAACAAATAAATAATTAATTAAATAAAATTTGATAAATATGAATAAGATTAATATTAATAAGTAAATATATCACCAATAATAATATTAAGAATAATAATAATAATAAATCACATAATTATGCATCATAATTGACAAAGTCTTAAATAACCAAAAATAAATAATAATAAATTAATGAATAAAATAAATAAACAAATAAGGAATAAATAAATAAAAATAAAAAAATCAAAAAGTACTAAATAATGTGAACATACAAGTAAACTATTGTAGGGAGTCTCAAATTACCGAAAACAGTTGCAAAAGAGACAAGAAGAGGTGAAAATAGATGAAAATGGTGGACCAAGTCAACCAGGGCGAGTCGACCGGACCGACTCTATTGAGTCAACTAGCTGGATGGACTAGGCCGAGTCAACTAGATACCAACTTAAACTCTGGCATCCCAGTGGACACGAACAAAACTAGAACGTGATTGTCAGTAAACGATATGGGGGGATGGAATCATGAGCTCGACGACGTGAAGAGGTCTAACATGCACCAAATTGGCTGCCAATGCCAGTCACTGGAAAATTCTGATGATGTGGGGGGATACCGCAAGTCCCGATCGATAGAGGACGACAATGGGAGGGTGATGTCGGTGGCGACCGACAGTATCTTGTTGGTTAATGGCCAGAAAATGGCCCAAAAGAGGGGAAATCATGGTCGGGGTGACTATGAGAAATAAGTATAGACTTCATATTTATATTATTTTGAGTTATAATTGTGACTATGAGAACCGGTTTGGAGACTATGTGACTCTATTTTTGCCTTGTTGGTTAATTAGATGGCATCATTTGCATGGAACCATCATATATAACTTGATTTATTTTTATGGTTAATAATTTCTTAAGGATGTTTAAATTTAATGGTTAATTATAAATAATTATTTTCGTTCAATTATATCTCATACATAATTGTTTACATGTTTTGCCATGTTATGATGCATATGCGTGCATTTTTATTTATGTCCTTACATATTTTTGGGTAACCCCGGCCGGCTAAGGCAGGTTACAGGTGGTATGAGAGCATAGTTTGCCACTAGTTCAAAATTTATAACTCAAGTGCCTTGTTAAAAGTCCACTATTTTTCTTTTCTCAAGTATTGTTAACCAACGAATTTTTTGCTCATAAACCTAAGTCTTAAAAAAATAAACATATTAATGGATCATAACAAAAACAATATTTGAAATTGTAGATAGCAGATACACGTAGACAGTCAAGCGGATCTACTCAGTTAGATTCGAACATGGAAAATGTATTCTATTGGCCCAAATCCTGGAAGCCATACAAGGACTGACGTAGACTTCCTAAAATACTAATGTTGTTTCAAAATATTGCCAAACAGTCGCCAAGAATGGTAACTGGGAATGGAGCCTCGAATGTAGTAGCAGGTCCCAGCATAAATACTCTAAAGACCATGAAAAATAAAAAATAAAAAATAAAAAATTTGGACGTGGATGCTGTCCGGAAAGGACCAAACATGTTATATTCTTTACCTTGTTAATTATTTACCCGGTTAAATATAATACGGGTCTAGGGGTGTTTTCACATACCCTAGTCGTCATTTTCATTTTTATAAATTTGAAAGAGGACATCATTTTTGGTGTAAGGGGCCGTCTTCCTCACTTTAGCCGCCTAGTTACCGGGGCTTCATCCTTGCTTGGGTATCCTTCTTATCTCCCTATTCTAAAATTTCATGCATTCATATGTCTTTTTAATTGATACTTAGCTTGATAAACTTGACAAATAAAGTTTGAAATAAAAAATAAACAACAAGAACTAAACTGGAAACTGGAATCCCGTACATGGCTGAGTAGTCTAAAATTTTGGCAAGATGGGCGACTGTAAGAACAATTTCAAGGCAGCCCTCAGAACCCGGATGACCTCTCTTGCTGTTAGGTCGAAGGGAGGGCTTGCCATGTCCCTGGTTTCCGGTGGGTGGCAGAATTGCAGCAGTGAATGGGCGGAGTTGCAGCAGTGAATGGGCGGAGTTGCAAGGGTGATGGAAGTGGCGACGTTCTGCTGCAATAGGTGCTGTAATGGACATTCAGCGGGGTAGACACCGGTTGTGCTTTGTCGACCGCATCATGGGTTCCTTCACAGTAGTTCAAGCTGCTGGAACAGTCCACAATGGACGACCTTCTCACCAGAATTCATGGTGGTGAAGTGCAGAAGTGGGAGAACGACCATACTCCATACAACGTTCAAAGTTGGCCAATCTTTCCTCTTTTGAGAGCAAGGTGCAAGAAAGGAGGGGACTTGAGGCTAGGAGAAGAGGAACATGCCTGGTTTGGTGCAGGACGGCGTCTTGGATCGCTGCTGTAAATCATGCCCATCAGGCCTCCTCACTTGCTGATTTTATCTTGTTGCTGATGCTTTGTTGCGAAGTTTAGATGGTGGTTCAATTGGGTGCCAAGATAAGGGTTGGAGGAGAAGGACGAACCTGTTTCTGGAGAAGAGAAGAACGACGACGGGAAAAGAAGAAGAAGAAGAAGAAGGAGGGTGGCAGTTTTGTAAATATGGGTTGACTTGATACTGACTCGAGTTAAAAAATAATACTAACTCATAATAAATATTTAAAAAATAATTATTTTAATGGGTTATGTTTAAAGCCGTTACACTAATTAATTATTGGACCAAATCGACATTGACATAACTAATAAAAAAATACGGTAATGATAAACGGTTGCTAATTAATCAGCATACTATAAGTGATTAATTTTAAATTAGGGGTTTATAAGGGATTAATAAAATAAATGTTTTACCTTTACCAAATTAAATTTAATATTAGGAAAATAAATTGATTATTTTAATAAAGAGTCAGTAATGTAGAAAATGAGTTATTAAACTATAGTCAGGTAAAAATTACAAGCGTCGAACCTAAATAATATAATGAAAATAAATAAAGTTCAAAATTTTATAAAGTGGATTAATTTAAAATAATTGTATTAATAATATTAAAATAATACAAATTATTTTAAATAATTTAATTGAACAACTTAATTAATCAAATTGCTATAAATAATATTAGGGATTAAAAGTTATAACCATAAACTAAATCATCATGATCGGGGTTAAGTAATTATCACCTCAAAGGAAAATTAAATACTTGTTTATCAATTAATAATTATTTTATCAATTGTTAAGTGTTAATTATGATCTAGATAATCAATTTAAATGTAGAGTTGGATTTAAATGATTATATCACATGAATAATTTAACATTTAATATTTTTGAATTTTAATAGTGATATATATATTAGTCATTTAGTTGCATGCATTTCTACTTGAATAAAATTATACTTTTGTATAATTTTATGTTCTCGTTCAGATTAGGATCGTTGGTCGCAGCTGCAAGTTCGAAATATCTAGATCCGTATAATTATTTGAAATATTGTATTTGCCTAGGCTCGTAACCTTTGTCGGCACTAATCTCAGAATGAATTGGGAGACGATTTCTAATCTTAGAATGAACTGGGAGATAATGACTAATCTCAGAATGAACTGGGAGATGATTTCTAATTTCAGAATGAACTGGGAGATAATGACTAATCTCAAAAGATCTGGGAGACCACCAAATCTCAGAATGAACCGGAAGATAAAGACTAATCTCAGAATGACCTGGGAGACCACCTAATCTCAGAATGAACTGGGAGACAATTTCTGAATCTCAGAATGAACTAGGAGATGATTTCTAATCTCAGAATGAACTGGAGATAATGACTAATATTAGAATGAATTGGGAAACGATTTCTAATCTCATAATGAATTGGGAGATAATGACTAGTCTCAGAATGAACTGGGAGATGATTTCTAGTCTCAGAATAAACTAGGAGATAATGACTAATATTAGAATGAATTGGGAGACGATTTCTAATCTCAGAATGAACTGGGAGATAATGACTAATCTAAGAATGATATGGGAGACCACCTAAATCTCAGAATGAATTGGGAGAAAATTTCTAATCTTAGAACGACCTGAGAGATAATTACTAATCTTAGAATGACTTGAGAGACTTTTTCAAATCTGAGAATGACCTGAGAGACAATTACTAATCTCAAAATGACCTGAGAGATAATTACTAAAAGACTTGTGAAACAGTAATAAAGACGGGTGAAATTATAATAGGGATTTTATTGACTTTTTTCATTTAATTATGCAACTTAGTGGTTTTATCACTAATGCGAAATTGCCTCCGTAGGTGAGCAGCTTTGGACTGAAGAATAAAAGTGTGGTTGGTGGTTCTTTTACCAACCTAGGTATGGTGAATCGATAATAAAGTCGGTCTCCCTTATTATTCTCTTGTGTAATAAATGTGGCTATGGGAAACTGTCCGAGAGTGTGGGACGGTTATTTTATATATTGTCATATGCATCAGAACTTATTTTTACGATCTATGAATTTTAGACTTAATTGCAGTATTAAAATTCATGTTTTGGAATTATTATGTTCTTGCATGTTACGTTTGCATTATTACATATTTTAGGTAACACCAGGTCCGGTGGTGGCAGGTTGTTACAAATACGGTGGTCAGGAGACTACCCAACGGCCGGCTGGTTTAGTGGACTAAGGCGAGCAAGGGGAGCTTCTGAACTCATTGCACCAGTAGTCTGAGAAGTGGTGCCACCAATTGCTGATGATAGTGACTGTTATACTATGGAAAAGTTTAGGAAGATGGTAGAGAAAGTGTTTGTCGGAGGGACTGATCCGATGAAGGCTGAGAGCTAGATAGACATATGGAAAAATTTTTTAGGGCTCTGTCCATGACCCACCACCATCAAGTGAGATTGGCAACGTGCATGTTTCAGGAGGAAGCAAATTATTGGTGTAAATCTATGGAAAAGACCACATTTTGTCAATGAGAGATCACATCCATCATGTGGGCAGATTTTTGCAGCTTTCAATGGACAGTATTTTCTAGAGCCCATTGTCCAAAAGAAAACATTGGAGTTTTCCCACCTAGTCCACAGGGAGGACTCGGGCTGGGACTATGCTAAGAATCTTTTGTAGTTGGAGTGTTTTGCAAATGGCGTTTTGGCAACCAAAAAGACCAGACCTAACAAATTCTTTTGGGGATTGAGAGTAAGATTGCCACAGTGCTGAGATGTACGATGACGGAGGGGATCAACTAGACTACCAGTCAGGAGTTGTTGTTTGAGTACAACCATGCCGAGACGATGGGAAAGGTTACTTCGCAACACACGAATGTCAACCCTCTTAGTAAGCAGAGCAGGCTAGTGGGACACTAGTAGTGTAGCCACCAAGGTAACACAGAGGGGAACCTTAAGAGGAAGCGTGAGATACCTAGCTGAGACGGTGCCCTAATTTTAACAAGTTGCATTCGGGTAAATGCATGGAACGTCATAGGTGCTACAACTGCAGGAGGATGGGACACATGTGGAAGGAGTGTCAACACCCTTTGAAGCAGCAGAAAGAGCACCCCGAGAAGAGTAAGGTGCCAACTCGTACCTGCTACCTCATACCTGCATAGCCGGGGGACATGGGGAAGGCGAAGCTTTATGCAGTTCAAGGTACAATTTTAATCCAAGGAGTCCTTGCGGATGCTTTATTTGATTCGAGGTATACACTCACATTCATTTCATCTCAATTAGTCAAGCATCTAGCAGTCCCAGCATCCCATTATCCAAGTCCTATAGAGCCACTACTACAACGGGAGACTATAAAATCACCAAGTTGGGAGTGGCTAACCTATCCTTAGATATACAGGAACTTTATCATGTATGGGCTAAAGTGGTATGATCTACTATTGGCAATGTATTGGCAATCTGCACATCAAGCTTTTCTTGACTGTGAGGAGAAGAGAGGTGAGAAAACTTTGTAATTGTGAGATGGGGGTCATTTTACAAAGGTCATTGTTTGATCAATCTTCTTGTATTATGTCGATCGGTGAGGCAGTCAAGTTGTTGGCTGAGGGTTGTAAAGCCTTTATGCCTAACTAAGTTGAGTTTGAGTCCAAACCCACAGACTTGTCCATGATCCCGTGGTAGCAGAATTTCCCAATGTGTTCCAAGACGAACTCCCAAGGCTTCCTCTTGAATGGGCAGTGGAGTTCGTCATTGACCTAGCACTTAGAACAACACCCATTTTTAAAGCACCCTACCGCATGGCTCCCATAGAACTCAAAGAGTAAAAGAGACAACTAGGGAAGTTGTTACCGGCAAATTTCATCCAGTTAAGGTGGTCTCCAGTGATGCTGCTTGTAACGACCCGCCATTTTTCACGATATTGTAGGCCTAACTGGCTAGGTGTTATTAAAAAGTAAAGTAATTATGTCAAACATTTTTTATAAATAATAACATATATAAAGATCTCACAGTCTTCGACCGTTTCCCAGCAGGCACACTTATTTCTCAATTAAATAAAAAAGGAGTCCTCATATTTATTTTGCTCCATACTCTGGATGTCAATCACCTAATTTCGTATCTGCACACCAACGGAGGCAATTCCGCGTTAGTGATTACAACACTAAGTAGTATAATAGATAAAATAAAACAAGTACATTCCACTAGTTCCTTATGTTTATTTTAATATGCGGTGGAGCCATTCCGCTATACTCCAAAATAATGCGGAGGAGGTATCCGCTGTGATCCGCACACCCCGGCCGTAGCCTTCTTTGTGGGGAGGCTACCACTACCGTCTCCAGTGCCAGTGCCTCGCACACCCCGGCCGTAGCCTTTTTTGGGGTAGCTATCACTGCACTCGGGTGATTGCTATGCCCCGTTCGTGGGGAAGCTCTCACTACTAATTCTAGTGCCAGTGCCTAGCACACCCCGTCCGTAGCCTTTTTATGGGGAGGCTATCACTGCACTCTAGTGCCAATGCCTTGCACACCCCGGCCGTAGCCTTTTTGTGGGGCGGCTATCACTACACTCAGGTGATTGCTATGCCCCGTTTGTAGGGAAGCTCTCACTACCAATTCTAGTGTCAGTGCCTCACACACCCCGGCCGTAGCCTTTTTATGGGGCGGCTATCACTGCACTCCAGTGCGATGGAGGAATCGTTGTGCCTCACTCACCCCTGCCGTAGCCTTTTTATGGGGTGGCTATCACTACTCCAAAACAATGTCGATGCATTACAAAATTCACACACATAACACGACCCAGTGTCAGACTAAGTCAATTCATTGACCCCGGTTGCACTCGGTGCATGGTAGTCGAATCTGGGTTCAGGCCGACCTAGGCTACCAATAAGGAAAATACGATGTTCTACATATTATACGTACCTGATTTGTGATTACGTCTGACTGTGATCCGTGAACCCTAATCGGAATGAGGGCATAAAATTATACATTAGTATAATTTTATTTTGCATGAACCTACATGCAATTTACATGACTAATATACTATCAATTTTAAATGATGTAATTAGTTCATGTTAATCTTCATTCCTTATTAAAATTTCAGCAATTCTATTGATAATTAATTATTAACATGTCCATTTACAAAACAACTAAGCAATCGACAAGAGCCCCATGCATAAGATGCTGGAGATCTAGCAACTTGGCTGGGCATCTTCAACAAACCTTGCATGTAAGAATCCTAATGGAAACAAATAAGATGAGGGATGAAATACTCACACAGTAATGGAGAGGTCACTTGGGACGGAGATGAGGGATGAAATACTCCCTCCTCCTGCTTAAATATACACTTCAACTATTCCCTCCATTAAATTCTCATACCCCATCATCCATTGATATTTCCTAGGTTCAACGACCCCTTCATTAAATTCTCACACCCCATCATCCATTAGTATTGCTAGGTTCAACGACCCCTTCTCCGTTTATAAAGAATAAATGACGGCTAGGGTTTGTGGAAGCACCATTTCACCATAATTCCTTTAACCGGGTAATTGGGTAATTAACACGGTTCACTTAACCTTTTCACTCAACCTCTTAAATGGGCACATGGTATGGTTAAATGGATAATTAATGTGTTCGGCTCGACTGATTCAACTAGAATCGTCCGATTAGAAATTATTTTTCAATTGAACCGGGTAATTCATACTTAACCAGCTAATGAAAATTTTTTTCCGGGTCTTTACACTGCTGGACCTAGCTTGATATTTCTATGACTGGTATGGCTACTACTGGTACGGCTGCTACTAAGCTAAACACTGACACTAACTGCTCAGTGGCCCAGCACGCCACAAGCAAAGCATGTGCTAGAACCCTTCATTCGCTGCCCTGAGTACCTCCTTTGACAGGTGGGACACCATGGATGATCTTGAGCACCCTCCTTGTAACGACCCAGCCCAAAGTGCAATGTAGTAGGCTAAGTTATTTTTTAAAAGTGGTTAACCAAGTTAAAGATCTATAGTCCATTCTCACTTATAAACATGATCTTCTCCCAGTAGGTATTAGATGTGAGACTAAGTTGAGGGATCTCACAATCCACCCACCTTAGGAAATTTCATCCCTAAAATTCCTACCCTTGGCCCATTGCTAGCCCCTTCCCACAACCTTATTTTGGCCCGTAACTGGTAGGCTAGCCAACGTGCCTAGTCCAACCCACCATCTAACAAGCAACCAGGTTGCTCAGATACCATTTGTAAAGACCAAGCCCAAAGTGTAATGTAACGGGCTAAGTAATTTCTTTAAAAGTGGTTAACTAAGTTAAAGATCTATTGTCCATTCCCACTTATAAACATGATCTTCTCCCAGTAGGTATTAGATGTGGGATTAAGTTGGGGGATCTCACACTCCTACTAACTCCTCTTATACTGCTGGGCCTATTGTGTGCCTGCTACATCGGCTGAGCCTGCACTACATGCGTGGCGATAACACCATCAGTTTGACGCATTTGTGATGCTCTCTGCTAAACCTGACCTCTTGCCCTGCCTTTGCCGAGACTATGTCTAGACAGACTGCCCCTGAGACCTCCTCATGTGGTGGATATGGTGAGCAGCCTCACCCTCAGCAACTCTCGCTATAGCCACCTCAAGAGTGGCAGAGTGAAACATCGACATGACTGACTGCAAGCTCAAGCAGAGTCCTCTCACAACCTTTGCTGCTTTGTGTTTCTCGGTTTGTAAGATGCCTAGCACGAACCTCCCCAATGCCAAGAATCTAGCATGATACTCTGCCAATGTCATATCCCTCTCCTCTAGAGCCATGAACTCTATATTCTTCTCCTCAAATAAAAGTCCCATAGAAGAACTGGTCCTAGAAGACTTCATGGAGCTCCTCCCATGCTATCTCCTTGGTGCGGTAGACTGAACTGATATCCACAAAATCCGACCAGCTCCATGGATAGCTCCAGATGTTACACAGACTCACTTCCACCCTGGACAACCCATATAAAGCACCACCTTGGTGTCGTTAAACTAGATAATGGCCTCCTCTGGGTCTATGCCTCCTAAGAACAAGTAGCTGCCATACTTCAAAATGTGATCCCCTTCCCCATCTCTGGCCGGCATGAAAAACTGACCCTGGTGCTTCATAACTTTCGCCATGCTCAAACTGCCTCAGACTAGGCACCATGCCCTGACCACTAGACTGGACACCAGGCGAGGGAGCTACCACTAGTGCCACTCGATTTGCTGGCACTCTTGGCGGTGGAAAAGGACTCGCTCAACAAGTGGTGGTGGCACGGTATACTGCCCCCATGTGGCTATACTGAAGGTGATACAGTGTGCAGTCTAGCTGATGGTCCCACAAATGGAGGTGGGGTGGCAATGCAACTTTGTCTAGTACGGAAGTGGCTGGTGGTGTCTTCTCCACTGGCCACTATTGGAGACTAGTAAATGTCATAGCCATCTCTCGTACCATTTCAAGAGGTACTCCAATGCCCTCACGAGTCTATCTCTGCTCTTCACTGAAGTGACGGATCTCCTCATTTCACTGATCATCATCACAGCGCTCTGTTGTCGCTTCATGATGAGACGAACGGAAACACCTAGCTTGTGCTTGTGCCGACGGTGGTGATGTGATGGCTCTCCTTGACTTTATGGAACCTCGTTTCATGATATAGTTTTTATTTATTTAATTATTTATTATTTTAATAAAAATGGATTATAGTTTGGATTAATTATTTATGAGAAAGAACAGGTTGTCACATATTCTAATTATCTTAATTGAGAAATAAAAGCTAATCCCCGACAACAATGAAAAAAGTATGATACGATTTAATATAATGGGAAGTGTACCAGTCGTGATCAAATGATAAAGTATTGGCTAGAGTATCGTTCCGACAAAGATTATCTATTTACTAAATTAAAATTATTAAACTAAATTATCTAAAGCAAAGACATACAAATTTCTGAGAAATTTATCTAACTAAATTCTAATCTAAAATAAAACTAACGAGTAAATAAGAATTTGTTCTAAAGTTAAGATTTTTCTTAAAATGTCAAAGCTATGCTAGATAATTTAATCCCCTTAAACCAACGTAATTGATAAAATAATTATAATCAAGGATTACTTATTATCCTTCATGAGACGGTAGAATTCCTATTATATAATTATCCATTTCGGTGTATTAATTAGCTATATTATATCTCCTCAAAATTGGATACCCCTTTCAGTGCGTTAGCCTTCATTAATTTAATTTAGTATGCATTAAGCTCCATGAATTCTTTACTCTTAAATCCCCCTTTCAATGCAGGATTAAAACTAACCCCACAAACTTTCTACAGTTCCTACCACGACACTTGTATTTAATTTATGGATGTATCTTGTAGATCCCCCACAGACATACTATAATAAATTTATCATTCAATTATTCATTTAACATAGCTTTTCTTCGAGACCTCACTATTCTTCAACAACTAACCAAATAAATAAAAGCATTAAACATAACAAAATACAACCCTTATGAAGAAAACAATAATTAAAATCCAATCTAAATAACTCTAAATAATAGTTCAAGGCTCATCCCCTCTCTAGCATAATAAAATCTACTCCATGAAATAAGAAAATAAAACAAAAAAATATTGTATTTGAAAGATTCATAATGATATTACAATATACCCAAAAAGAAAGAAAGAAGAAAAACTCTTATGAATTGATCTTCAATAGCAAGCTTGTTTGTAAAACTCAGGTTTTTTGCTTAATAGTTTTGGTTTTGGTTCAGTTTTGACAAAGATCGAGTTGCTTTGCAGACACTTTTTCCATGTGCGTGTATGGTATGATATGTGCAAGCCATAGACCTAGTCTCCCCCAACAATCGACGCCACCCGTTGGACACTATGCCATCTCGGCTCTTATTTTTTGTTTTTATTTGAGTCTAGTCTAGGACCATATTTCTCAAGAGTCTAGATTGATTGTTGTGTATTTGGAACCCTTATCAATCAATCCTAGGCGTTGTGGGACTTGTTGAACAGTTCGTGAGGTCGCCCGACCACCTTAGAGTGCAAATCCTAAGTGCTTGAGGTTTGGTTCCGGTGCAAAGGCACCTGTCAAAGCCCATGAGCTGGAAAAAAATGCATATTAGGGTTTTGGTTCAAAAGCATGGGTGTCAGAACAGTGCCTTTATGTCAGTCCATACCTACATCAATTCAGCCTTGCCATTATCAGCCCATACTTCCGTGGTTTGACTTTGTAGTGGTCAGCACTCTTGTTCGTGGTCAGTACCCTTGCACTAGCAGGTTTTCCCTTTTTCTATAGAAACCCACCTTTATCTACTTTTCAACCCTTCCTTTATTTGCACGGACCCTCCCTTGCCTCTCAGCCTTCCCTCCTTTCTTGGTTTCTCCTTGCTCTCCTTAGCCTCTCCAAGCTAACCCAGGTGCATAGGGTTGTAGGTGTAAAACCCGTGACTCGAGTCAAGGTTTTACGTTACCAAACCAGTCGGTTCGACCGTTGGTTCGAGTCGAGTCAGTTTCATGAACCTCGTGCTGAGCCGAACCGCCACGACCAACCCTGGCCAGCGATCGCCTGCCAGCGCGCCAGCGCGCCGCCGCGACTCCGTGAAGCCGCCTCGGCCGTCGCCACTCTGAGCCGGATTCTGCTGTCGTCCAGGCCACTCCGCCGCTGCTGTGGCCTTGACGACCACCCTCTCGCCGTCGAGGCAGGCCGCAGCCCCGATCAGAGCACACTGCCGCCGCCAACCATTTTCGATGCCGCCACCGAAGGCCATCGCCGCCCTGGCTGCTTTGTTTGACACCGCCATTGGACCAAGCTCGTCGAGCTGGTGCCGATAGACCCCTGATTGCCCCGTCCCGAATCATTGCCGGAAAACCGCCGACACTCGCAAGAAAACCGCCGGAAAATTGAATTCGTGGGAAATTTGCCGGATCATCCGCCGAACGCACCTGGTCCAATCTGATCGGACTTCAGACGCTGCTAAGTGCCGAATTTGAGTTTCGAGCCACGAAACGGAAACCCTAGCCGTCGCCAATTTTCGACGACGTGAGGTATAATTTATTTTAATTTAATTTTTAAAAATATTGATTATTAGAATTGCATGCTAGGATTGGTGAATTGTATGTTATAATAATATATATAAATGTTGATTTGATTAAGGATAAAATATGAAATTTGTTTGATTGAGTGGTGTTAAAAATGGAGGCTAAGAAACAAATTAGGGTAACTAGGTAATGATCATGATCTAATGCAAATTAGCCTAAGTAGGCTTGCTAGAATTGATATAGGTTGATGTGTGTTGATTGATGCGTGATTGTGTTGAGTGTGTGTGCATGCTATAGGATGTGTGATTCATCATGTGGGCGTTAGTTTTTAGCTTGATTGTGTAGGTACAGTGTAGGAGCTCGCCGCCTAGGCACGTGGACCCGTTTGGAGCTTCTACCAGGTCCGTTTAGGACTCGTTCTCTGATTTACGCTACTCTCTTGTGTATTTGATTTATTATGTGCAGGACGAGTTAAGTGGCATTTTATCGAATCCCACTTAACTCGGGCTATTTAGCCAACGATTTTTCGGATTAATAACCCTCGAGGATGAGATCCCTCGAGTTTGTTTTCGAACTTCAGATCCAGCTCACAATGCCTTCGGGCCTATTGTATAAATCCCAACCTAGACCTATATATATGTATAGTTTTCGCGTTTTGAATGAGAGATTAAATGAGGGAAATCTGACTACCGTGCTACACGAGCGGGCACGTGTGAGTCAATAGTGGGCTCTGGAATGGTGTGTGGGCCTTTTCATTCCCGAGGGATCCTGACAACTCCTCCTTTGAGTTCCTCAAACCCGGAGAAGTGTGGAGGTTCACGGGTACTGCATTGCAGCGCATGTCTAGACTTGTGGTTTCAAAGGGTACTGAAGGCGACTGGCTGAGAGTACTCGGCCTTCGTGCTCAAGGCCAAGAGTAATATGGAAGGTGTAGAGGGCAGAAAGGAACGAGATTTGATGCGAGAAGCGATAGAGAAATGGCCGAGGTATGAGAATGTGAAAGATAGGGGGACCCTGTTGACCCGAGGGCGACGGCTCCCGTATGTGCCCTGTTGAGAGTTTTTGAGGAAATATATGGCTTTCATTCAACAGGAGAGTTTGCTCTCATGTGCCAGATTGATATTAGTTATTTTTCGGGCCGGCAACACTCGTTACTGACGGGTTTTCTATATATATGTAGGTGAGAAATGCGAGGGATGAAAGCTGTCGTGACTGCGGAGGAGCAGCACGGAACCGTGCACACATGAACTTGCCGCGTGTAATCTATAATGACGGTGTGTTATTGCTACGTGAATGATAATTTTGATGTGTTTGTTTAGATAAATTGCTTGATATGAAATGAATGGATAAATGTGAATGAGTAGTGAGTTTGGAGTTTAGGCTCGGTTCAATTGAAACAAAAGAGATAATGATGAATGCTACTGTAGATTATCATATTTTATCGTATTTTGATAAAATATTTATATACCCTTGTTGTGGTTAATTTTTAGTTAAAAATTTCTTGCCGTTGCATGGTTTTGTTTTGCTTGCACATCATAGCATGCATGTAGGACTACGTTAGAACCCACGCATCCCATCCATGCATTTAATGTTTGCATCTCCATCTTGAGACACCAAGGGCAGATCCGGGTTGGCTTAACCGAACCCAGTAGATTAACAAACGGTTCGGTCACCGGTGACATTTCCAGGTCGGTTCACGGGTGAGCCGAAACAGGGTGTTACAATAGTGGTATCAGAGCTAACCCTTGGTTGATTAAGATGGTAGATGCGTTACAGGTTACATGTGTGCCGAAGCTGCTCCAAGCTGTTCTGACAGGTATTTTTCTAGTTTAATGTTTTTGATTGTAGATTTCCTTACAAATCGGTAGTGTGACAGGCGAGTAGACTAGAGCAGGAACTACTAGCAGGATGGTGACACAGACCCGCCGGGCGCAGATCGGGATCCCATCGCCTCCAGTAGCCAGACAGGATAGTCCTAGCCCTATTCACAGTGACGCCACCTCAAGTCAACCTAAGACTGCCATGCCACCATTAGAGGTCAGTGTGCCAGTTTCAGCTAGCCGACGTGGTGAGAGCCATCATCGAGACAGTCGCCGGGACCGAGATAGTATTCGAGACAGAGATAGTCGTCGGGACCGAGATAGTTGTCAGGACCGAGATAGTCGTCGAGACAGAGATAGTCATCGGGACCGAGATAGTCGCTGGGACCGAGACAGTGGTCGTGACAGTTACGGCACCGAAGTAGTCGACAGGAGAGAGACGCAGCGATCACCAGGTTGGCGGAAGCTCAGATACAAATGCTGCAAAGTTAGGAAGAATTTAGGAGATAAATGCAGCAAGATCAGGAGGAATTTAGGAGAGAGATCAGACAGATAGCCCTTTCTGTGGCCAGAACTGAGAAGAGACCAGCAGTGGGTGAAGAGGCACCGAGGAGCCAGCAGTTGCCACAGACCCCGTGCCGTCGCCTCCTCCTCCACCACTGCAGCAGAGGACTACTCCAACGATAGCTCCTCTATTTGCCCCACTTCAGGCGAGGATGAGACCGGACATCAGTGGAACCGCAGCAATAGGTAGCGGGCAGACTGCAGGTGGAAGTGAAGCTGCAAGATTTGACGGTATACCAGCAGGTATGGGACCACAAATTCCTCGGTATGAGCAAGGAGGAGGATCAAACAGATCAGTGGATACGAGGAAATTGGGACTGTGGCAGTACGAGAAGTTCGTGAAGAATGGTGGACGACCTTTCTTTGGAAAGTTGAACGTGGAAGAGGCATTCTTGTGGATATCGTCAGCCATAGAGTGTTTGACACTATGGCATGTCCCACGGAGCACCGTGTGCACATCATCACAGGAGCATTCCAGGATGAAGCCAGGATATGGTGGAGTTCGGTCCAGAATTCTATATTTACCCATCGTCAGCCCCAGACATCACATGGGAGGAATTTAGTGCGGAATTCGATGGAAAGTATTTCCCGCCAAACATCAGGAAGAGAAAGGAACGAGAATTCCAGCGCTGAGGCAGGGACCCATGACGGTGGTACAATACGAGACTAGGTTTAGAGATATAGAGAGATTTGCACCAGACTTGGATGTCCACCGAAGAAAGAAAGATAGAGCGTTTTACGAAGGCCTCCATCACGAGATCAGGATGGCATATTTGGATTGGAAGTTCGCTACTTTTGGTGATGTTGTGAGAGCTGCAGGTGAGGCAGAATGAGTTATAGCTGCTAGACCTCGCCAGGATGTTGACCAGAGGCAGCAACGTTCGAGGCCATATTAGCCAGAGCAGGGAGAACAGCAGAGACATCGGTCAGATACACCAGTTGCCATGAGGGTTATGGATGCCCAAGTTCAGGGCTTCAGATCACCCTTCTGTCAGAATTGCCGACGTCGTCATGGAGGTCAGTGCAGAGCAGGCATAGACGCATGCTATAGATGCGGTCAGCCAAGACAAAGAGCTATAGAGTGCAGAGTGGACCCAGACGTATGCTATAGTTGCGGTCAACCAGGGCATAGAGCCGCAACTTGTCCAACTGGCCACACCCAACAGGTGATGCTCCCAGCACCACCGCAGAGACTTGCGCTCCCAGCCCCTAGCAACAACCACAGCAGAGAGGCAGAGACCAACAGCCACTGAGGCAGCAACAAAGAGGACTTGCAGCTATCATGACAGGATAAGAACAGCAAGCCTTGGATCAGAGAGAAATGCAAACAACACCACCACCAAGACCATCCATTTCGGTACCACCATGGACAGCTGGGATGGACACAGCCACGATTGCTGAAGCATTGGAAGATGCAGGCATCTCACTTCAGATTTCACATTAGTAGATAGCTAGCTACCAGAGTGAAACCGCCTTAATCTAAAATTTCGAGGACGAAATTTTTATAAGGAAGGAAGGTTGTAAAACCCGTGACTCGAGTCAGGGTTTTACGTTACCGTACCAGTCGGTTGGACCGTTGGTTCGAGTCGAGTCAGTTTTGTAACGACCCAGCCCAAAGTGCAACGTAATGGGCCAAGTCATTTCTTTAAAATGGGTACCCTGGAAGTTAAAGATCTCTAGTCCATTCCCACTTATAAACAGGATCTTCTCCCAGTAGGTATTAGATGTGGGACTAAGTTGAGGGATCTCACAATCCACCCACCTTAGGGAATTTCGTCCCCGAAATGCCTATTCTTGGCCCGTTGCTAGCCCCAGCCCACGACCTTTCTGGCCTATGACCGGCAGCCTAGCCAACGTTTATAATCCAGCCCACCATCTAACACGGAACCAGGTCGGCTCTGATACCATTTGTAACGACCCAGCCCAAAGTGCAACGTAATGGGCCAAGTCATTTCTTTAAAATGGGTACCCTGGAAGTTAAAGATCTCTAGTCCATTCCCACTTATAAATAGGATCTTCTCCCAGTAGGTATTAGATGTGGGACTAAGTTGAGGGATCTCACAAGTTTCATAAACCGCGTGCTGAACCGAGGCCAGCCGTGAGTTATTAGCGATGAGAGTCAGGTGTACCTGAATATATAATGATAATGTCGAGAAGATGGTGAGAAATGAGTTATCAGAATATATAAAAGTATGCAATTTTTTTCTTTTTATATGTTTGATCGAAGAAATAGTTTTAGGCCGAATAACGTGTTAGGACGCGTTGGATTATATTCGGGTGGGTTATTAGTTATAGAGCATGCCATTTGGATGTTGTTGTGTTTGTTTTATTTTATGGAATTTTTCCATATTTTTCTAGATTTTTTTAGGATTTATTACGAACTAGTTATTATTTTGACTCGAGTAGGAATCGAGTCAATACTTATTTACGAGTTTGCCATTGAGAATACTTCTTCTTCCTCCCGACACTTGCCCTTCCAAACCCTAGCCGTGCAGCCCACGGTCGTCGCCGCCACCGCGGTCTTGGGGTTGGAGCCCCAAGAGGACCTCCCTTTTCTATAAAAACCCACCTTCCCTACACAATTGTGTGTATAGTGTTTTTGTGCTCGCATTTTTCTTTTTGTTAGTTGGTTGTGTTATAAAGTTTTATTTTTCAGATATTTTTCTTATGTAGCTGATTGTGTAAGGAACTATTAGGTTATAATTTCATGATTTGTGCATGTTTAAGAAATAGTTGTGTATTTTTTAGCATGCCATGGTTGTCTATTTGCACAGTTTTTGTAGATCTACTATAGCTCTTGCTCTACATTATAGTTTTGCATAATAACACTTGCTTCCTGTTCATAAAAATATAGATTTACACTGTTCATGAGGCATTTTTCTCTTGTTTTGCTCTATATGAGCATGTATGGAAGCAAAATTTGGCAAAAATGGCAGCTTTCGCCATTTCCCATTTCTATCCTATGTTTTAGGTATCCTTTCATCCCTATTTTGCATGATTGATGGCTAACTATTGGCTACGTCTCATTAAAATACCAAGTTTAAATGACCCCCAGTAAAGGCCAAAGCATTGTATATGTATGTTATGTTTCTGTTATACTTGGCTATGTTCTTAGTTTCTATTCCTAGATGTGTGCCTAAAAGATTTTTATGAAATATGTAAAAATGTGTTAGGACTCAATAATTGTCTATTGTCAAAATGTAAATTTTGTGGTTAATTAAAACTCATTTAGGGGTTATTTAACGATTCGACCCAAAGTGGAAACAAATGGTTCAAAGTCGTCTCCTCGACAGTGGTTAACCTAAGTTGATGAAAAGAAAGATTCGGTATGCAATGGAATATCTAAAGCACTTAATCAAGAATTAATCCCAAAAATTAGATATTGTCCAATAGAGACACTAAATAAATATAGGTGACTATATACAAATAATCACAACAAGTATTATTGAATCAAGTTTAAACAAACTAGATGCAACGATTTGTATATTAGCCCAAAAAAATTAAAGCACAAAGAGCAAGGACAAGGAATCAAACACAGACTTTTCAAGAGGTTCCCAATGTATACGTTCTATCTCTACACTACCAGTCCTATGATTGGGTAGGGTTTCTATGCTTCACTGTCGTCAAACAAAAATGTGTTACAACTTAAGTGTACAGCCACTTGTCTTTTGCCAAGCCCACTTGTCTTTTGCTTCACAAGCCCACTTGTCCTTCAACGTACTCAACCTTGAATCAGCTTCACAAGCTACACGCCTATCCTTAACCCCTTGACCTCTTGCTCAACTTTACAAGTCAAACTTGACACTTACAATTACAAAGCCACTGAACCACACTTCACATCCAAAGTGTACAATAGCCGAATAGTGTAAACCTAAACCACAAGATCACACTAGATCTTGTTTACAATAATTCTCACACGATTAAGAAGATCTTTTACATTGAAACACTCAAGAGATTTAAATGCAATAACCAATTGTATCACACTCTCTCGAATCCAAAAATTGAGAACTTGTAAATGTAGCTTTAGCAAAGCATAGTCGATCGAGAATCTCAATTCTCAAACTTTGTTCCTTTTCTTCTTATAGATAAACCATTAAAGCTCCAAACTTTGTGCATAGGCCATGCTACCTCTTATTTATAGCCGAATAGATCAAGCATGTCCGTAGCTTCCAACTACTTGAACATTAATGTGGAGAAGGCTCCTCCAAACTCCAACACAAGTTTCCCACTCAAGTTTGAGTAAGTTCAAAGTTTTAGGCTCCTTTTAATGTCTATTCTTAAAAAGTCTCTAATTCGGTCTTCAAGACAAGTCCATGGTCATGTGCAAGTCATCTTGACCGAGATCATCTCCATGCTTGCTACATGTGAAAATGACCAAACATCAATCTAAATGAATAATGTTTTATCATCAAAATTGGTCATTCAATACTCTTGATCTAGTTTAACCGAACCTTATCATAGGAGCAATTCTTTATGTAATCTACATGAATAATATTTTATCATCAAAACCCGAAATGTCTAACTCCAAGACTTATCAATCTCCCCCTTTTTGATGATAACATGTGTCACTTGTAACATGATTTTAGGCCAATCATAATGAAGCAAGTAGAGAAGATCAACTTCTTCACAATAGCTCCTTCCTTAGCTCTAGCATCCTTCCATACTTGTAGAAAGTTAATAGCAAAGTGTGCTTCAAAAAGAGCCTTCTAACTACAAGATAACATTAGTATTTTCATTCATCTCAAAAAGACAAAATAAACTCTAAGCTTACCAGTTGACAAAACAAACAAATACTTCGCACATATTTATTACTTCACTCCCCTACATTTGACATACCCTTAAACACATATTTCTCCCCCTTTGTCATTTATAGAAGGCACTATATACATGAGAGGAAATAAAATATAACACTATTACTGCCGAGGAGGAAATCAGAAGCAAAGTGATAAACATTCAAACACACTGAATATATAGCACAAAAAATCCCAACCAACCTATCATCCAGATTACTAATTTAGCTGTTAAGCATACCAAATTGCTCACCATAACTAATTAACCGAGCATCCATTGAGTCTAATCTAGAATTTAACCGAGCAAAATGATCAGCTAGACTATCAGGCTCATTCAGTTGTGATGTAATCTCCTCGGCATAGGAACATCCTCCATATGCCTATGAACATCATTATCCGATTCCAAATCGAATTCCCTAATTGCATCAATAACATCCAAGGATTCATTCATTTCCTTTTCACGCCAAGCTTCATCATCATCCTTAACATTATTGGGCGAATTAGGCTACGTCTAAGACCTCTTGTTCATTCGGGAGGCTGACTTGCTCAATTGGTGCAAAGTACACCATCTAGTGACTAAGGCTTCTCCATTTATTTACAAACATAGATGTCATCATCTTAACATAAAATAATTCGGGTCTTCCTTGATTCCTGCACCTAAACATATGATTAAGAATTAAAACGGAAAGATTAATTTTCTTTCAGCTAAAAAACATCCAAAGCAAATAAACTTTGAAATTGCTAACATCATTCAATTGTCCTCCTTGGCGTAGCACATTGGTCACCACTATTTACCAAAATGTAAAATCAATTTGGAATTAGATCCTTAGCATTCACTGGGTTCTTGTATCTCACACTGATTTTAATACAACTCCATCTAATTCGACAACAGATAAATATCTCCGGAGCAGCACATTTGAAGTTACATTTTGAAGTATGTAGAATACCCTTGATATGGAACACCTAAACCATCAGTTATATCATCGGCTGATAGTCTGAATTGGTGTCCACCCACCAATCCTTTCATGGAAGTCAAACAAGCTGATTCATAGAATGAAAAAATTTCGCAATCAATGTCATTGCAACTTTTAGTTCTGGATTTGTAAATGCCGAAAACTATCATTGTGCTTCTAAACATTATAAAAATCCATCCACAATAGTAAACTTTTCAAGATTTATAGATTGTTAATGAATTGCATTCCGAACAGTAAAACTGTCAAAGGATCAATCTTTCTTCTTCCTCATATAGTTGGCTGCCAAACATAATTTCCCTTGCCATTTTCTACCTTTCAGCCATGAGCTTGAACTTCCATCATTCCTTCAGGATGATCTAACTCTACCCCATATCATCAAATACATCAAAACAAACAGTAAACCGAAGGCCATTTCAGATGAAATCAGAAATTGATCAAATCAGATTTAGGTGGAAAACTTTTCTTACACACTGAATCACAAACCGATCAAATTAGAAAGCTTGATTCACAATCAATCATTCCAAAACACTTAATAAGACTAAATAAATCGAGTGGAAACAACTACGATAATTGTTGGAGCTTTTGAGATGAAAATATCCAAGTTGATTTCTCCGGCAATCAGAACAATCCAACTTTGGCAGACTCTGAAACTTACAAAGCTCCAAACTTGACTGAAACCAAATGAACCTTGATGATTTTTGGCAGCATGCAGAACACAAAGTCATAGCATTGATTGCATTGAGAATTGGTAATTACACAACTTTGGCAAATTACACCTCTCTCCAAAGGGTTTACGAAGTTGAGATGGTGGGAACCTCGAAATGGTTCTGCATGACCTGTCTCCATTTCCTAACATTTTCATCTTCCAAAATTAATCAACCCATTAGTCCAAATATCAGCGACCAAATCAGATTTTGTAAGCACCTAGTTACATTGAAATCCAGTTCGGATTGCAATTAGTTGTTCCATTACAATGGATAACAGATCATGGTTGAAAACCCCTCCTCATGATAAAACTTCCACTAAATCCAAAAATAAATTCAACAAAACGTTTAACTAAACAATTCAAATTTTAATTCAATTTAATTCCCTCAAAAAATGCAGAATTGAAGTAAATTAAAATTCACTTATAGGATATGTGTGTACTTGCAAGGACATATCCTTTCAGAATCCATCTCATCATGTCATAATCCACCAATATTCGACTATTGCATTTTGCTTTAACATGTCCCTCTTTGCCACAATAGTTGCACATAATCCTCTTTTTATTAGAATATGGATATCCAATTCTCCAATTAGGGTTTCAACATTTTGGCTTAGTTGATTTCCACTTAGCATGATGCTTTAAAGACCATTAGGTTCCTTCAATTTAGCTCCTCACGTGCTTGACTTACCTACACAGGTGCCAGAAGTAGAAGCTTTAACAAAAGTATTAAACTTGTTAAAATTACTTCTATACTTGTATTCTCGTAGTCCCAGTTTGCATATTGGACTCTCGCAGTCCAACTTTGGCCTTTATAGTTCTTCATTTTTGGAAGACAAGGCTTGGATCTCAACTTTAGATCCTTGTTGACCTTATGAACATTGGTGAAGTTTTATATACATTTCTTCAATTGTTATTTAAAGCTCTTCATCAATTTCATCCTCCTCTTCATTTGCTATAAAGAAAAAATTTTCTAAAAATTCTTCATGATCTATTTCATCTTTACTTTCTAATGAAGCTTGAAGAACCTTCTTTTCTTTTTCTTTTCCCTTTTCTTTTTCTTTTTCCTTCATTTATCCACTTCCTCCTCTATATTGAGGTTCGAACATTTATTTCTCATATGTCTGAAACCTTTACATTCAAAACATGAGGTTTCTCATTCTTTTTGTTCGCCCTTTTATCCGAGAGCATTTTGTTTACAAAATCTTAAATTTTCTATAATAGAAAGCTTGATTAGGTCTATCTAAGCATTCTTAGCTTCTTCAACAACCATCACTTTTTGTCTCAACTCAATAGGCAGTGATGCAAAAAGCTTCCTATTGATTTCATTTGAAGCCAGATCCTTACTAAGGTTTTCCAAAGCCACCACAATGTCATTGAATCAGTTGTACATGACATTGATACTCTTACCATCATTCATCTTTAAAAGCTTTACATTGTGATGTGAGTATACTTATTTTGTACTTCTTAACTTGAGATGTGTCTCCATGTGTCACTTTGAGAAGTTTCCATATCTCTTCAACTGAAGTGCACTAAGACACTCTAGTATTTAGTTTCACATGAAGAATAAAATAGAGCATTATTAGATTTCACATTCAAGGAATGTGCTTTCTTTGCCTTTTCATCCCATTATCCTTTATTGGTTTTAAGATCCATATGTCCATCAAGCACAACCTACCATAGATCAAAAGCACAAGAAGTTAGGAAAATTTTCATCCTAATTTTCTAATATTTATTATTAGAACCATCAAAGAAAAGAGGTCATGTGGTTGATTGTCCTTCCAAAGATTTTGTCTTTCTCAACATGACCATTAGGTTTTTCTAGAACTTAGCAACCTTAATCGAAAACTCTAATGCCAATTGAAAAGAAAGATATGGTACACAACGGAATATCTAAAATACTTAATCAAGAGTTAGAACTGAAAAGCAATTCTTTTCCGATGGAGATACTAAACAAATATAAGTGACTATATACAAATAATCGTAACGAGTATTGTTGAAGCAAGTTCAAACAAACGAGTTGCAACAATTTGTATATTAGCCAAAAACAATTAAAAGGCAAAGCTAGGGACAAGGAATCAAACACAAAGATTTTTAAAGAGGTTCCCAAATAGTATGTCCTCTCTTCTACACCACTGTGTCCTACGGTTCAGAAGGGCTTCTGTGCTTCATTATGGCCAAACCAAAAGTGTATATCAACCTAAGTGTATAACCACTTGTTCTTCACCAAGCGAGATCTAAGTGTTTCAAAAGCTCACTTGTCCCTAAGTCATCTTCACAAGCTACAACTTATCCTTCACTCTTTGACCTCTCGCTTAACTTCACAAGCCAAACTTGAAACTTACAATTATAACACTACTCAACCCCACTTTGCCCACTGGTGCAAGCATAACCCACAAAATCACACTTGATCTTGTTTATAACCATTCTCACAAGATCAACAAAATCTTTTATATAGCATCACTCAATAGAATTAAATACAATCTCTCTTGAATTCAAAGAGAATTGACAAATGTAACTTTCGCAAAGCATACCCAATCTAGAATCCCATTTCTCAAACTTTGTTCCTTTTATTCTTATGGATATACCATTATAGCTCCAAACCTTCTCCATAGGCCATACCTCCTATTTATAGCCAAATGTATCAAGCTTGTCCATAGCTCCCAACCACTTGAGCATTAATGTGGAGAAGGCCCATCTAAACTCTAACACAATTTCCCACTCATGTTTGAATAAGTTCAAAGCTGTAGGCTCCTCTTGAATGACCAGTCTTCAAGAAGTCTCCAATTCGGTCTTCAAGACAAGTGTACGGACATGTCTAATTCAGCTTGACAGAGGTCATCTCCATGGTCATAGCTTATCCAAATGACAAGAATCAATCCAAAATGTCAACATTTTGAATTAAACCAATCACAATTGATTATTTTATCAACTAGCACAAGTTCAATCGAAACTTATCATAGAGCAATTCTTCATGTAATCTATATGAATAATGTTTCATTATCAAAATCCAAAATGCCTAAGTCCGATACTTGACCATGGGTACCTTTCCTTAGATTTTTTGCTCCGGGCTTCCAACCAGAAGAATCTGGTGCGGAATGGAGCAGAGTTTGCTTCAACCATGTGTGCCCAACCAAAAGAAGGTAGATCAGCCCTCTTTCCTATTGACCCATGCACCGCTCATCTTACCAAACTGGTCACCTTATATTTTCGAGCTCTTAGAGTGGTCTTGTTTACTCCTTGACCTTTGAGTTCGTCTTGTTTGCTTCACTAATTGGGTGATAGAATTTCACAATCGTTGTAAGAAAGCAGCAAACTTTAGAAGAGGAAAAAACAGAGGGAAGGTGCTAGAGACAAGATAGGAGGGCAGCAGGTAGGCAAGGTAGAAAGAAAGTAGAGAAAGTCCTACTGCCAGTTCCTCCCATGAGGCATGGGGAAAGGGAAATCAAGCAAGTGGACGGGGTTACTATGATAAGCCTTTGTGAAATAACTCTGATGAGAAAAAAAGAAGGTATTAAGCCTCCAAGCTCAATCCTAAACACTCTAAGAACCTTTATCAAACTTGCCCCCATTTTGAGTCAAGAGATAAATAAATAGACACATCCCTTGATGATTTTTAAACTGAAAGATGTAGAAAGCCTATGATATGAGCCCCTCCTAAACCTACTATATAAGTATATGTAATTTACGATTTTCATGAACATAAGAGTAAGTGCAACGGGTGTGTATAAATTGCACTAGTACTTTTTTACACCCTAAAGTAGTGCAATATAAGTAGGGTAGTATGAATGCAACATGTTTTAAGAAATTGTAACACTGTCATTGTTTCAAGGCATCTAAGAATTGCGTCAGATGATATATAGATGATGTGAGTGCATAAGCATAAGTATGCATGTAAATATAAGGCTGTTAATTTGATATGGCTTGTTTTATAATATTCGGTAGTTGACCTAAGTCTACTACTACCTTGTGATGTATTCTGGAAATTTCATGATTTCTTATGAATATTGAGATACTATTTTACACCCTAAAGTACTCTTTTACATCCTACTAGTACTCTTTTACACCCTAAAGTAGTGCAATATAAGTAGGGTACCAATACTCATATAGTACTCATATAGTAACCTTTATTCAAAAGAATTGACTATTGAATTAATGAAATTATCCATAAATATCATTGTTCTAATACTCTAAAGGTTATAATTGATAATCTATGATATTAATTCTTAAGAATTAATTTAATTAAATATTATTTATGGTTCATTTTAAGATTTACAAAACCCTAAATAAAATAACCTAATTATTTTTTGGCATTTTACAATCGTCCTAAAAAATATAATAGATAAGGAGAAAAATCGGGGTTTTACAATCTCTCTAGATTAGGAATTTTTTGTCCTAAAAAATGTAATGGAGAAAAATTGGTGTGTTTTTATTTAAGCATTGCCACTCATATGCATAGCTAAAGTGGGGCACACTGTCCCATGACACTGTTATCCATATTGCATAGGTGTCCCATACTACCTAGATAACACCTCTAATTATAAAGGCGTCCTATATACACTCATTGGTTAAGTGTCACATGCACCTAGTATGACACATAAGTGGCACATCGTCTCATACAGGTGTTATGCTTTAACATACTTCTAAAGGTTCCCTTTTAATTTGCCTTTGACTTAAAACTTGTTCCAGATCTAGAAGTTGTCAATTGAATCCCCACTAGTGAAATTTATTTTTATTTTATTTCTCAACTCTTCAAAATATCCCCTCACTGTTAATAATAATATTGGTGTTCCTTCATCTCTTTCTTCTTCCTTTTATTACCTTTAACTCTTGACCTACCGACAACATTTTGTTTTTTAGGAAGAAATATCTTGAACTATGTAATATCATTGTTACCCCAACCTCTCAACCTTACACCTTTAACTCTTGACCTAGTCCAATCTTGTCTTTAGCATTCATTTCTAAACCTTGAGCAATCTTCAGGTTTTTAGGATATCATTGTATCCACAACAACTGAATTGGACGCCACTCTAGTCCCTACACCCTTAGGAAGTTGTCAAAAGTAGTTTTTTTTAATATTAACTCCCATTATTGACATTCACTTGCAACCCATTTTGTATACACCCATAATTACTTACCATCTAAAACAATAAAAATTAATTCTATAAAAGAAATTTAACCTTAGGATAGTGGACTCTTAGACTTTAAACAAGGTAAGGATTGATTTGCATGGTTACATGGGAAACATAGCTCTGACACCACCTATAGCGACCTGTCCATTACGAGTCATGAGCCAAGTGTTATAATATGAAATCAAGTGTCATAAATTAATTTCTCTACTAATTGTCAAGATTTTAAACACCATGACATAAAATATAATATAATAAAAACCCGGAATAATCTAAGTCCATGAACCAAACCAAATTCCCACTGCCATGCAAACAAACTAGAGAAATGAATAGTCGAATAACAGAGTTCTCCAGCTAATTTGACTCTACCCATCCTTCCATGCTCATACCTGTAGAGGCAATTTTGTGTTAGTGATAAGAAAACTAAGTCATATAATTACGAGAAACAATTAATATATTCCACAACATCATTAATTACGCCTTTTACTAATTATGAGCCTATGTTGAGCTCTTAATATGTTGGGAGGGTGGCCGCTCATCCAGCTACAATCCATGTACGCACACCACGCTACGTGGCCCTCGGCCTGTAATTACCAATGATTGCCATTGACTCCTCTCGGTATCACAAGTGCATAATGAGTCGTATTGCGTCATTGCGCCCTGTCACCCCTTTCGGTATGGGGATAGGTATTTAATTTTTCAAAGAATTTTTAGGGTGCTGCCCTATGTTAGACTGAGTCAATTCTTTGACCCCAGTTGCGCTTGGCGCATGGTGGTCGAATGTGGGCTTAGGCCGACCAAGACCACCAAATAGGAATACATAATATTTCAAGTATTTATATGGACCTAGATTATGATGAGGAACCCGCAACTATGACGCACGATCCTAAAATATAAACTATGTAGAGGATGTCTTATTTAATATCAATAGAACTCTCCTTTATATAGAAGAATATGTGTGGAATTCAAAAAGTCAGTACATAAAATTTTATAGAAAAGAATGTAATCACTCATAACTATACCAGCCATTTATGTGAAAACAAAAAGTCAAAAGGATAATGGTTCGCTCAAAAGGATAATGGTACAAAAGTCTAAAGGTTATAATTAATAATTTTTTATATTAATCCTTAAGAATTAATTTAATTGAATATTATTTATGGTTCGTTATAAGATTTACAAAACCCTAAATAGAGAACCTAATTATTTTTTTTTCGGGGTTTTACAAAATCTATGTAAGCTGCAGAGGTGTATGGATTGTGATGCTCATGGTTGGGGTATGTGTATGTATTGTGTTGATTGTTGTATCAAATCTATGTAATTAGGGTTGTATGACTTATGTATATTAGGATTATAGTCTTATGTATTTGGGGTCAATGAGATTATGTGATGTATGTATTATGGGTGGGTGATGTAACACCCTAATTTTGGTTCACTTAAGAACCTAATAAAAAATATTGCAATCGAGTCTAGTCATGTTAAAGTTGTCGGTCGGTACGACTTGATCGATGAAATAAATTGAAACAACCTTCATGGTATGATGAGAATGGAAGACATTATTAAATAGGTATTAAACACATCAATTATAAGTAAAATTAAGAAAAATAAATAAATGCGTTGAGCTCAAGTGTGTGTAGCATATATTTGTCCTTCTACCAAAGTCGACTGAGGATTTGCAAGACCTACATATATTATATGAAAAACGTCAGTAACAAATGTTATTTGTCCGAAAAATAACTATTACAATCTGGCAAATGGGTATTCCATTATCCATGAAAACTTATGAAACTTCAAGATGGCCTCACACTAGGCTATAAGCAAAATACTTATCCAAGTGCCGGCTCACATGCGCGGCTCATAATCATATTCATACATACATACAGTGCTTACGCCCTCATACCCTCCATATCACCCGTCATAGTACTCGAGTGGCAAAAAGAACAGTTAAGTTATTGTCACAATTTTCAAAAATACATCTGCATTACGCAGTACCATCATACACGTCACTACCTCATGATTTGAAGGAGTACTAGTACAGTTCATGCAAATTTCCATACAGCTCACTCTCTTATTTGTGAAATCCATAAAAATGTGCGTATTTATATAATAAGCTTAGGAGAGAGGCTTATATCATAAATTTCTGGAGCTTAAGCTCGAAAACCAACAAGGGATCTCATCATTATAGTTTTATTAAACATGCTAACAAAACACAGCTAAATGGCCCAACCGGGTGGCAGTCTCAGCGAAAACTGAAACCAAAATCGTCGTCTGCGGTGATGACTCCTGTGGCCCCATTGGCGATCATGGGTACAGACTGAAAGCCGACTGCAAAGTGGTCATGGTCATATCAATGCGGAGGCCGGGGGCAAGGCAGAGAGTCACAGGTGGCGAGCCGAAGTGGCGGCGGCGTAACAATAAAAATTTCAAAATTGTGGAAACTCTAGAAATCAATGGGTGAAGATAAAGTTGAGTGGATGGCTCAGATATTGCCATGTGGCATGATCGGGACGTCTGACAACTTGTGGCCTAGTAGGGCCCACCTATGGGTACATGCACTATACATATGGATGAAAAGCTCTGATTAAGACTGTCCAAAGTCGAAACTGACTAGAGTCATAAAATTGACTCTGTAGGCAGAAATCAAGGCAAGAAAGCTAAATGAGCCTTGAACTCCTGAACTAAATCAATCTGGGCCCACAAGGGCACAATTGAATGATCTAAAATTCCAATACTGCATGCAAATGAAATACCTGAAAAATCCCCAAACAGATACTAAACGCCGCAATGGCCTAGATCTAGGCCTAAAATCTTAACTAACATATTTAAACAAATCTGTATACCTTAGTATACACTGATAACTCATGATCTTATCATCTGCATATCGATAATACTCAGCCACTATAATATACTCATACAGCCATCTGGGCCCATACTCATAATCTGAAAACAAGTCTAGCTCGAGCTCGGTTAAACTAAGTCAAGATTGCCCAAACTGGATAAAACTAAAATCAAGTAAAACCCTAAGCCAAAACTGGGGTTTTACAGGTGTCCTAAGGCCTATGCTGGTATACTGGTTATGTTACATGTAATTTGTGTAATTATTATTATTATTATTATTATTATTTATAACACTGTGCTGTGTATAAACTTTGGGGCAATCACTAACATTGTCTACAGGGAGTGTATGCCTCAAAGTCTTAGAACATAATGAGGAACAATTAAGGTCCACAAAACGTATTTGGTAGCAACTGTGTGTGATAGAGAAACATGGACTAGAGGATCTTACAGTTTATACTGCTCAAATGGTCCACATGAAGACCAAGTGTTAAGGTATGATGCCTTGGCACGTAATGATGCCTCTATGTATTTAATTACCATTCACAAGTATGTGGAGTAGGTAACCAAAAACTTTTGTTTACTTTACTACAAGATCAGCATCATCTAAGATTAAGTTACCTGACTCAAAGGTTTAAACTAAATATAAAAACAACATCATGGATCCGCATTATGAAAAGCTCAACCTCTCAGCTGGATTGCTTTGGTGTTGCCTTCGTGTAGCTAGAGTGATCATTACATTTATGAATTCACCCTTTTAGTTGTTAGGAGATACTGCCTCCTGCCACTCGGAGTACTTATGTTGAGAGACCTATTGTATGATCAGCAAGCATTTTATAAAAAGACAAAAAGATTCCCCTCTTATTCCTTCTCTTGAATTTTCAATCTCTTCCTTAGGAATCTGCCATTACAAAACCAAAACCTTTGAGAAGTGCCTCCAAAAGTATGAAGAATAGATGTCAAAACTGTCCCATATTCCTGCATGAGTAACCCTTTTATAGTTGGAAGTATTAGAGTTCTCCTTGTAAAAGTCAATTCTCTAATTTGGGAATTATTCAAACTTTTCTTGCGAATGCTGTGGCCTTCTCTGAAGTGCACTGCAACACTCACTTATATTTTTCTCTTCTTGCATTTCTCAGTGCCGCAGCCTTCAATTAATTGTGACTTTTTTTCATATGTTCACTTGAATTGCCCACAGTCTTCCCCATTCACTTGTGTATAACCATGTAACATTCAAGACGAATAAACCCTAATTTAAAACATAATATAATACGAAAATTATTTAACTCTAAATGGAAATAAAAAATCATCTAACGCTCCTAACATGAGGACTCCGAGTCACGGGAGAGGCAACAACTCTACGACAAGTAAGGGTGACTTTATAGATGCGATGATTACTCAAGCTACAATACAATTATCCTACCTCAAAGATATTCTTTAAATTATCGTTCAATTAAATTATTTAAGAAGATTTGTATTATCCTACCTCAAAGATATTATCCGACACGGGGCCGCACCTTTAAAATTACTATGTGTGTCTGTATAATTATTTGAAATGTTATATTGTCCGTATAATTATTTGGAATGTTGTATTGTCCATATAATCATTTGAAATGTTGTACTTTCTCTTTTTGGCAGCCCTGGTCGGCCTGAGCCCAGATTCGACCACCATGCGCTATAACGCAATTGGGGTCAAGGAATTAACTTAGTCCGACACGAGGCCACATCTTTAAAATTACTATGTGTGTCCGTATAATTATTTGAAATGTTATATTATCCGTATAATAATTTGAAATGTTGTATAGTCTGTATTATCATTTGAAATGTTGTATAGTCCGTACAATCAGTTGAAATATCATATAGTCCATATAATCATTTGAAATGTTGTACTTTCCCTGGTTGGTAGCCCTAATTGGCCTGAGCCCAGATTCGACCACCATTATGAATTGTTGTATTTTCCCAAATTAGTAGCCTTTGTCGGCACTAATCTCAAAATGAGCTGGGAGTGGATTTTTAAACTCAAAATAAACTTGGGGACCACCTAATCTCAGAATGAGCTGGGAGACGTTTCCTAATCTCAGAATGAGCTGGGAGATAATTTTTAATCTCAGATTTAACTGGGAGACCATGACTAACCTCAAAATGAATTGGGGGACCACCTAATCTCAGAATGAGCTGGGAGAAAATTATCTAATCTCAGAATGAACTGGAAGACCATGACTAACCTCAAAATAAATTAGGGGACCTCATAATCTCAGAATGACCTGGGAGACAATTTTCTAATCTCAAAATGAAATGGGAGACCATGACTAACATCAAAATAAATTGGGGGACCACCTAATCACAGAATGAGCTCAGAGACAATTTTCTAATCTATGAATGAACTTGGAGACCATGACTAACCTCAAAATGAATTGGGGGACCACCTAATCTCAAAATGAGCTGAGAGACAATTTCTAATCTCAAAATAAATGGGAGACCATGACAAACCTCAAAATGAATTGGGGGACCATGACTAATCTTCTAAAGAACCGGAAAAAAAATTTCATTAGCAGGTTAAGTATGAATTACCCGGTTAAATTGCAAAGTAATTTCGAACCGGACGATTCTAGTTGAATCAGTCAAGTCGAACACATTAATTAAGTGAACCATACCATTTAAGAGGTTGAGTGAAAAGGTTAAGTGAACCGTGTTAATTAGCCAATTACCTGTTAATTCA